>OX638369.1:18584981-18625939 GCA_951812925.1 Calliopum simillimum
AAATGTGTCGCCAAAGAAGTGTCGCACACTGGAGCAAACAGCTCTCACATGTAGCATCAAATAAACGGAGCTACGCACTGCAACCAAATTACATATACATACTAAGGATAGATCATTTAAGCTTTCAACAAAATTTGGTCGAATTTGAACAAGAGGGCGTGGCACCTCCCATACAAGCAAAATCTTAAAAACTCTGATGGTACTATCTGAGATAATCAAACCAAATTTCGTACACTTACTACCAATAGTATAGTTAAACTCTGGTAGAAAAATTGGCGAATTCGGACAAGAGGGCGTGGCACCTCCCATACAAGCAAAATCTTAAAAACTCTATATTGAGAGTGCTTTCTGAGATAATCGAAGGAAATTTGGTATAATTGCTACGAATAGTAAAGGTCAGCTCCGATAAGAAAATTAGAGACACGCTTTCAGATATTTTGACCAATATTGGGACTTGAAATGAGATAATTTCTCACTTAAGTATTCGTGATGACCACCTGTCCTATTTTCCAGCTGTTTTAACAAAAAACCGAATTGCTGTTCAAAATTATCTTGTCCAGAACTAATCATAATGTTTATTAGTTATTGTCTCGTGACAAATAATAAGTTAGAGACCATTTGTAAACCAAAATTAAAAACTTTGAATAATATCGGCAATGCAAGAAAAAATATATTATTTTAGGTTATGTTCTGATAATCGATGTGAATTTAAAGTAGCAAAAAGTGGCAAAATTTTCTTGTCGCTTCTAGAAGTCAATACTTAACGGAATATTTTTAAATTATTTATTTAATTTCGTAAAATTTTTCTTCTCCATTTTATTTAACTTACCTACCTAAAAGTGTTAACATTTTTAAGGAAAAAAATATGTTTATGTACGGTTACATACCTGAAGATGAAGGCTCCATGGTCAAATAATATTAAAAGTTAATAAACTTTAGCAAAAAACTGCTTTGATTAATATGGAAATAACTTATAAAAATTATTTCAGTATACAAAGTGAAAGTTTAGCGTACTACCTATAGTGATGAAATGGGTTTGTTACAAGTCATTTGAAAAATGGCAAATAGTGCGTTGGTTAGTATTGTACTTAACCAATATAAAAGGATATCCTGAAATAACATTTAATTTTTTGAATTATCGCCAGGTATTGTGTGTCGTCAAAATGTTCACAACAAAAATGTGTCGAAAAAATGCGTCACCAAAAAAGTGTCGCCAAAAAGTGTCCATAAATGCAAAAATGTGCCAAAAAAAATTCGATAAATGTGTCACCAAAAAGTGTCGAAAAATACTTCACCAAGAAATGTGTCGCCAAAAAAAGTTTCAAAACATGTGTCACCAAAATATGGTCGAAAAATGTGTCGCCGAAAAGTTTCAAAAAAAGTGTCACCAAAATATGGTCGAAAAACATGTCGCCAAAAAGTGTCGAAAAAGAGTCACCAAAAAAAATTTCGAAAAATGAGTCACCAAAATATGGTCGAAAAATGTATCAAAAAATGTGTTGCCAAAAAAAGTTTCGAAAAATGTGTCACCAAAAAATGGTCGAAAAATGTATCAAAAAATGTGTTGCCAAAAAGTGTCAAAAAAAGCGTCACCAAAAAAAATTTCTAAAAATGTGTCATCAAAAAATGGTCGAAAAAAGTGTCGCCAAAAAAAATTTTCAAAAAATGTGTCACCAAAATATGGTCGAAAAACGTGTCAAAAAATGTGTCGACCAAAAACGTTTCGAAAAATGTCTCGAAAAATGCGTCACAAAGAAAAACTATGAAGAATGTGTCACCAAAAATATATTCAAAAACGTATTCCCAGAAAAACGAAAAAAATGTGTCGCAAAAAAAGTGTTGAAAAGTATGTCAACAAAAAATGGTTGAAAAATGTGTCGCCATAAATTTGTGACCTAAGAAAAAAAATCGGTCAGTAAATCTGGAAAAATTTGTCGCCAGAAATGTTTCGTAAAAAATGTCGCCAAAAAAGTTTCGATGAATGTGTCGCCAAAGAAGTTACGAAAAATGTGACGTCAAATGTCGATAAATGTTCGCTAAAAAAAAGTCCAAAAAAATGTGTCCTCAAAAAACTGTCGAAAAATGTTTCCTCAAAATCTCGATAAATGTTTGCTAAAAAGTGTCTATAAATTTGCCACCAAAAAAGTGTCGCTCAAATGTGTCGCTAAAAAAGTGCAGCCAAAAAGTGTCAAAAAATGAGTCGCCAGAAAAAATTTCGAAAAATGTGTTACTATTTAAAAACGTATCTAAAAACATGTTGCCAGAAAAATTTAAAAAAAGGTGTCGCCAAAAAATGTGTCACCAGAAAAGTGCCAAATAATGAGTAGCAAAAAAAAAAAAAAAATATCTTGTCGCCAAAAACGTGTCGAAATATTAACGTGCTTAAAAAAAGTGCCAGTACATGACCCTCCATTCACAGAAGTTTGACTTCAAAAACAATAAGTTTTTTTCCCCGGTTAAACTTGCTGACGTCACAGCAAAAGCCAAATTATTTTTAGTTCAATTTGTCAAACAAAAAAAGGTTAAACTTCAAATACAAAGCTGTGGGAATAATAAAGAGGTTAAACCCAATGCACTCAACTTGTGTCAACACTTGTTGCAGATTGGTTATCCTTTTTTCCCACTTTCTCTCTCTTTTTCTCACTGAAACGCTTGACAAGTGCTTGTTGCATGCTATTTTTTTTCTAAAAATATTTTGACAAAAGACAAGATAAGATAAGAACAAACCAAAAAAACAACAACAAAAAAATATTAACCCTTTTTAATTAATTTTTCATTAACTTGTTTGAATTTGTTAAATTAATATTTGGGTTGATGTCATGGACATGAACAATAAAGAAGAACAAGCAGCTATAGCTACAGAAAAAAGGACCTCAGCCAGAAACACGTTTTTAATTAGTCAAAAGGGTTAATATTAGCATAAATAACTAATTTTTTATTATGGAAATTTATGTTTTTTCTCGTACTCTTTTGTTATTGTATGTACCTATTTGTAAATAGATCCTAAATTATGTTTCAATTTAACAAATTTACAAAAAACGTGCATAAAATATATTATGCCTAAAGAAAATAGCAACGAAAAAAAAGAAACAAGCGAAAAACTTTGCTGCAAAAAACTTTATGAAGGACTAAGAAGAAATAAAAATAAACATTAATTTTTTTGTGCAAGTCCTTTCATTTTTTTTTTTTTTCGAACGCTCAGTGTAAAATAAAACTTTAACAGCACTGTCGACTTCTTGACCGGAAACACTAGAGTTTTTTGCTTCAGCAAGAATGACTACTCTGCTACTTTGCAATAAGGGCGCTGCTTTATATCATATGGCCTAATGCGGCTAAGTAGAGTTCTCTATTTTGCTAAGCTCTATGACTCGCTCTGTTTCTTGTTTTTAAGGACATAATACTGTTGCGACTTAGTAAATTTTTTCATTTTTTTTTTTTTTTTTTTTGTATTTTTTGTTTTTGGCCTTTTCTTAAATGCAAAGGATTCTTCAACTTTAGTTGAATTGCAAATTTTACAAATGGATTTACGCAACGAAGAGAGAAGCAGCAGCAAATAACAACACATGAACTTAACTTGACAAACTTTCTACTTAGCAGAAGAATCCATTCTGACGCAAATTGTTAGAAAAAAAAAGAAACATTTTGAAAAAATAAAAAAGAGCTAAACCAAAAAGGATGACAACGCTGCTGCTGCGCGCTAATTTGGGACAAAGATTTGTGTCTAAAACAGCGAAAAAGGTCAAAATTGAATTTGGGATTTTTTTGCTCAGCAACTTTTATTTAAACATGTTGGCAACAATAAAGATGTATTCAAAATTATATAATTATTGAGATAGCTCTTTTTTTGTCATATATTGAAAAGGATAATTAATTTTGAACAGCTTTGATATTTACTCATGATTATGATTATCCTTTGATTAAGGCCAGACAGTGCACAGTGCTGTCACTCAATACAATTCTATATTTATATATGGTCAAATTATTTACAAAAATGAAATCTGGTTTTAAAACGCAATAAATAGAAAAGAAGATATCTTACGCAAAACAAAAATTTGTCCTACCTATTTTACTATGTTAGAAATGAAGAACGACTTTAAACTATACACCATTAGAAAGGTATTTGGTTGTTAATATGCACAAATTAATATTTTACCAATAAGCCAGGTAAAATTAGCTGAAAAGAGGATGTAGCACAAGGAAAAAGACAAAACTGACTTCTTGTTTTTTGTTTTCTTTTTGTTTCATATTTGTGATTGTACCAAGGATGATAAATGAGCTTTTCTATTTAGCACCAAATAGCAAACAAGTACTAAAACTGTCCAAAAGGTACCAAAATTATTTAAAACATTTCAAATTTTGACCATTGGGCGATTCTTGTATCAATAGTTATTTCAAATCGATTCGCTATTTTGTTTCAAAAATTTTTGATTTGAATCACTCGAGATCGCTTATCGTTAAGTCGCTGTATCATAAACACATTCATATGTACTCGCAATAGTCGCAAGTAGCGATTCGCCAAGCTACTTGAAATATACCATCTACTCAAACTCTAACAACAATAATTTTAATTGCAAGGAAAACGAATATTCTCCCAGAACTAAATTTCAATTAAATAAACGCTTAAGTGTAGCAACAAGGAAACTCCTCACAATACAATAATCATTCAATATCCTTAGTCACGTAGATAAAATCTCATATAAAACAAGGACAAACACAAAAATGTCGCATTCGTATAGTACAATACACATGGACAGTAGCAGTACAGCAGCACAGTAGCAGCAGCTGCTTCATGTTGATTATCGGACTATGCCGGCAAATTGTACATCGTCGACCTTGTTGACTGTTAACTTTAGAACGGAAATAAAGCAAAAATGTTTCTTCATTGCATGCATCGTCATCATCATCATCGTTTTTATTTACTCGATACGACTCGACTCTGTACTCACTGATGTTTTATCCTTTTCAAGTTCCGCTTTGCGTTTGCTTTCTTTCCCTTGACTCATTTCAAGTCTGTTTACTGTTTGTTGACTGTTGAATGTTGTCATATGGAGTCATCGTTCGGCATTGCTTTAATGCGTAAATTTGACATGTGGTTTCGCATTGACCATCCTGTGTTGTCCTTTCGATTGTACATATGATGACGGTAGGTGTATGTGTGTACCCTGTTGGAGGTAAACAACATGGTTGGTTTGGATAAAAACCAAGGCCCGCCGGTTATGCGTTGAAAGTTATTTGTGTGGGAGAAATTTTTGATGCGATTTCCTGCCATTTGTACTATTTATATTGGCAGTTGCTATTTTATGCAACGTTTCACGGGTTGAATTTATTTTTTTATGAAGGGTTATTTCAAAATAGCTTCACGTATTTAGGCAGCATTATCTCCATGGATGGTGGAGCAAAAGAGGATATCAACTCAAGAATAGCAAAAGCAAAAGGCGCGTTTGCTCAACTGTACAAAATATGGTCTCCATCCGTTATATCCACCAAAATGAGAGTGCGCATTTTTGATTCGAATGTGAAATCGGTTTTGTTATATGGGTGCGAAACATGGCTTGTTACTGAACAACTAACGAACAAGCTGCAAGTATTCGTCAACAAATGCTTAAGGCGTATACTAAAGGTTTGGTGGCCTCGCACTTTATCAAATGCCGAGCTACATCAAAAATGCAAACAGAAGGCTATAGCAAACGAGATCAAGCTGCGCAAATGGGGATGGATTGGTCACACTCTCCGGAAACCACACAGCGAAGTTTATCGCCAGGCCCTTGAGTGGAATCCACAAGGCAGTAAAGGACGTGGTAGACCCAAAACCAACTGGAAAAGGTCGTTGGAAAAGGAGATCCAAGAATCGGGAAAATCGTGGCAAGAGATCAAAGTCATCGCAAGGGATCGTAACAAATGGAGAGATTTCATATTGGCCCTATGCTCCTCCTAGGAGTTAAAGGAGAATACATACATACATACATTCCAAAATACAATAATAATCTGAGATAACTCTCTTTTCATAATAGCACTTCTTTACATTTATCTTATCCCGGGGAAGGGTGGGTGGATTTAGTGCAATGTTTTTTGAAACGAAACAGAGAAAAATTAGTGTCATAATTTTAACTCCACTAGAGTAGTAAAAAATTAAAGTAATTAATACAAACCCCGCAGGACCACGGACTATTCCAAAACTAGTAAGCAAACTACTCCTTGGGAGCAACTGACCAGTCCAAATTCTGGTCCCATCATATATAAAGTTCTATTTACGTTTTACATTATTTGTCATTGGGCGTAACCAATTATCTCCTTATGCGTTACAATTGGGCCAGAAAAAGGTCAATTGTCCCCTTATGCATTACATTCGGACCAGAAAAAGGCCAATTTATTTCTTATTTTATTTATGAAATTTAAAGAATTTTATTTAATATACATATTTTATACAATACGTTTGTGATACAATATATTTCTGAGCTATGTGTTCCGGGTTCAAATCTCATTGTGAATGAAAATTTTTTTTATTAATTTTTTATTATTTTATACCTCGGCTATGTTGGACATACATATGTTTCATTTTCTGCTGCAAAGACTTTTCAGACAAATAACGCACAATTTAATAGAAATTGAAAAATTGGAATTGAAAATCACCGAGTGGAGGAATTGAGCCCAAGCCTCTCCACGCAGCGCAAGTTATTAAATTGATACACTGTCGTTTGCTTTTCTTGACAGTCGACGAACGAACAGAACGTATTCAGTAACGTTATAATTTCACTGACGTAATCGATACAAAATTGGGCCACTTTTGGTTCTAATGACGGATTTTGCAGTACATTCGGACCATTTTTGATATGAATGACTGACTATGTATTACATTTGGACAATTTTTGTTACAATTGATAATTAAAACGAATTTATTCTAGTTTTAGGTGCAAAATAACTAGACCAAAGATTGGACTATTAGGACAATTATCTCCGCCGGTTCTACAGGGAAATTTTAAGCATAAATAAACATACATATAAACTATTTGATAGTTTCGTAAAGTAATATTTACAAATTAATTATAATGAAATAATAAAGTAATATGTACTCTGAATTGCCAACATATTACTACACGTAGAGTAAATTGTGCTTTCAGCCAGAAAATGTGTAACTATTTTTACTTTGTAATTCTAGTAAAAATATTTATGTATGGACAGACATTTGCTTAATATACATATATTATATCTCTTCATCATATAGGTCAGTGGTGTAGAAGTCTTACAAGTTTGTTACCGTAAGTCAAAATAATATTCTATCTATCACACGGACGGACCTCGCTCGAATTATAGTGCACCCAGTTAATTTTTCATACCCTACACCCAGGGTATATTCACTTTGTTTTCCGTTTGTAACGCAAAGAAGGAGGCGTGGCAGGTACGAAAAAGTATATATCAAGCAAAACACGCCAAGTGTACCAGGTTTAAATTTTTTTTTCTCCGATTTCGCTCAAATTTGGCAATATGGTGGATCCAGTGTGCAAGAACACCTATTACTGTTTGTTGTTAAAATACAGGGTGTTGTAGTTGGCGTTTTTAGTCATTTTCATGAAAAGGGTGTTTTTCAAAAAATTTATACCGTACACGAAAGTTTCTAAATTGATATATATAAGTATGTGGTCACATGTATTTTTAAGAGTTCTTTTTACAAAAAAATATTACTTGGTGAAAAAATTTTTTTTTCACCAAAATTTTGTACACTTAAAAATACTATTGAATTTTTTTAAATAAACCTTTCATAAGTTTTTTTAAAAGTACTTTATATTAAAGCATATGTTATAAGCTTTAAAATGATGTATGGCTCAAGATGGGATTCAGTCGCTACATGAAAGTTTTTGGCTTTTGAACGCCCTCGGCAGGCAAAACTCTGTTTACTGAAGAGGAAGGCATCTTACGAAAAAAGTATACTAGGTATAAAATGTTTAGAATCATTCAGGAAATACGTGTGAATTTTTTTGCAAATTTTCTAAACTCTTTTTTTAATCATTTTCCAATTTCAAAAAATTTTTTCAAAAAAAAAAAAAAAAATATTTTTATCTCTCAAAAAAATTCTTAAAATCCATTTAGCACATAATTTGCCAAAGCGTTACATACGATTTCTATTTCTATAAATTACTTATTTTATAAGAATAGTATTGATAATTAATAGAAGTCTGCGCAAGACATCTTGAAATAAAGTGTACTTTTTTTACACCAACATTTTTCACTGAACTGATGCATTTGATCCAAAAAATTCAAGATTCAAATCATCGTGTACACTGATTTTATTTTGACACTATTTACATTGTCTTGTTTTATCAGTGTGAAAAATAAACTTGATTCTAAAAAATACATCAGTGTACTCTATTTTATAAAAACAAATACTTCAGGTCACTGTAAAACGTGCGTGTAGAGAAACTACAATAAAATTTATGATATGGTAACACTTGCAGAATTGTAGTAGCTTTCATACATTTTTGCGACAGAGAGAGAGAGAGCGTAAACAAAAAAGAGGCACAAGAAGAGAGCGATAAACTACTCTTATCACACCATTAGCATTTAGTAGTGTACACTACTACTACAGTATGCAACTAAAATAACTGAAACAAATCAAACAAGGCAAATACGCACAGTATTTGTTTATTTTCTTTCAAATTCTAGTTCTGTCAAGACATTTACTCACGACACTAAACTAGAGCATTTGATAAAAAAAAAACGGGTACAAAATATAACGTATCTTGAAACGAAATGTCTTAAAACGCAAACAAGACGTCTTGTGCAGACCCCTAATAATTAAGTTAGATCAAAGGAGTTAGTCCAATGTACTAGAATTTATGTAATACTCGCATATTGAACATTCAACATTGAATTCACATAAATGAAAAAGGGCGCCTAGTCCCGATTCACATTACATTCCTTCACTGTGCATTTTGGATCAATTCCAATTCAAACGTAATTTTCCTGTGTAAACAGACCGAAGCGATTTTCCGTTTGCTTTAAATGCATATGAACCGTGACATTCGTTGGTCACCTAAAAACATACACCACACATCATACATAAACCCACACATATTCAAAAAAAAAAGAGGACATTCTCATATACGAATTTAACAGTTTGTACGAAGACTGCCGGTCCAACTTTCTGCAGACTTTACTTAGAAAAATTTCAAATATATACATATGTATGCACTGTCCGTATCTATACCCATGAACTTTAAATGTGTAACAAAGTTTGCGGTCTTCGATTGAGTTTCATATCTCTTAAGGATATTTTCAGGAAACATACTCATACAAAGACTTAAAGGGAAATGTGAGCAACTTTTCGACAAAAACAGCAAAGTTTTGGGAAAAATAATGTTTTTTTTTGTTCTTCTTCTACTTATTTTAAATTTCTCTTTAAAAGTCTTGTTAGTTGGAAAATATAAAATTCAATTTTTATTATCCTGTCGTTTATTTGTCTACATTTTGTTAGTAACTTTTTGGGTTTAATTTTTCTGTCTCATTTTAAATATATTTTATTTAAATTCTTTTAGTTTTTTGTTCTTGAAAAGTATATAAGTTTGTTGTTGTTGTTGTTGTTGGCTGCTTTTTTGCTAATTGCATGCCATCATCAATGGAATTGGGTCACTTGGTTCATTAACATTAGAGCGAACGAACAGAAAATTGCAAATGAGTTGGATTTCATCAATGAATGTCAATTGACATAATGAACTGGGCGAATAAGAGCGCAAAAAAGTAGCAATGAAAAACTTTGCTTAAATTGAATTTAAAACTTTGGAAGTTAATTATTTAATTTGATATAATCATGGCTTTATTAAAGGGATTAAATTTACAAATTTTTTTAGGATATTGAACGACTGGGCATAAAGAAGTGTTTTGAATATTGTAAAATTGTCATGAGTGTCACATCGTAAAAATTGTAAGTGGTTTCTTTATGTTTCCAGTATGTATGAAATGGTGTTTTTGTATGCTATTCCAAATGCGATCAGCTATATTTTTTAATTAAAAACATTTCTACCAAATACACGTGAAAAAACAAAATGTCATGAGTGTCACGTTATATGAAAACAAAAAAATAAAAACTCATACAACCAAAGCAAGATAGTTAGTATTGAACTTATTCTGGAAACTGGGTGTACCGAACAAAATTACATCTAAAAAGCCTAAAATCAGCCTGCTGAAAACTTTTAAGTTGAAACATCAAATTTTTAGACCGCTGCACAGTGAGGCAGATACTCTCAATACCTGGAGATAATTTAAAAAATTAAATGTTATTTCAGGTAATCCTTTTATATTGGTTAAGTACAATACTAACCAACGCACTATTTGCCATTTTTCAAATGACTTGTAACAAACCCATTTCATCACTACAGAACGCTAAACTCTAACTTTGTAGGCTGAAATAATTTTTATAAGTTATTTCCATATTAATCAAAGCAGTTTTTTGCTAAAGTTTATTATTTTTTAATGTTATTTGACCATGGAGCCATCATCTTCAGGTATGTAGCCGTATATAAGCATGTTTTTTTCCTTAAAAATGTTAACACATTTATGTAGGTAAGTTAAATAAAATGGAGAAGAAAAAATTTTATGAAATTTTATAAATAATAGATAATTTAATTAGGTTTGAAGCCTTTCTAAGCATTAGTTATGATTCAAAAATATTCCGTTTAGTATTGACTTCTAGAAGCGACAAGAAAGTTTTGCTACTTTTTGCTACTTTTCGTACTTTAAAATTCACATCGATTTTCAGAACGTAACCTAAAATAATATATTTTTTCTTGCATTGCCGATATTATTCAAAATTTCTAATTTTGTTTTACAAATGGCCTCTAACTTATTATTTGTCACGACACAAGAATTTCTAAACATTATGAATAGTTCTGGACAGGATAATTTTGAACAGCAATTCGGTTTTTTGTTAAAACAGATAAAAAATAGGACAGGTGGTCATCACGAACATTTAAGTAAGAAATTATCTCATTTCAAGTCCCAAATACCTGAAAGCCTGTCTCTTATTTTCCTATCAGAGCTGACCTTTACTATTCGTAGCAATTGTACCAAATTTGCTTAGATTATCTCAGAAAGCACCCTCAATATAGAATTTTTAAGATTTTGCTTGTATGGGAGGTACCACGCCCTCAAGTCCGAAATTTGGTTTGATTATCTCAGATAGTACGTACCATCAGTATAGAGTTTATAAAATTTGGCTTGTATAGGAGGTACCACGCCTTCTTGTTCAAATTCAACCAAATTTTGTTGAAAGCTTATGTGATCCACCCTTAGTATGTATATGTAATTTGGTGGCAGTGCGTAGCTCCGTTTATTTGGTACCACATATGAGAGCTCCTTGCCCCACTGTGCGCTGAGGGGAATACTAAATCCATGAAAAGGTCGTCTTTAAAAGCCATTCATAGGAATTCAGGAATTTCAGACCACTTCCATGGTTATTAGATTTTTACCATCGAATTTAGTAGTATGCTGAAGTAGTGAACTTTCTTTTACCTGAGTTAAGCTGTCGGCGAACAGGGTTCGAAACAAAATGTATTTTCTAGCTACCAACAATTCACGTGTCAAGTGATAGGTATAGTGGTGTGAGCTTACTGTTCCATGTTTTTGAGTAAAAAACACCAACATTACAAAAAACATGGCAAAAATGCAAAGGGAAAAAAAATGTTTGGCTGAAGAGAGGATATAGCCCACAGAGAAAGACAAAAAGCTGACTGACACTGACTTCATGTTTTTATACCCTACACCCAGGGTGTATTCACTTTGTCCTTCCGTTTGTAACGCAGAGAAGGAGGCGTGGCAGACATAGGAAAGTGTATATATTCTTGATCAGCGTCACCTCCTGAGTCGATATAGCCATGTCCGCCTGTCTGGCTGGGTGGTGGCACGCCTACCGCCCATACAAAAAATATATTCAAAATGCAATTTTATGAGTTATTTTCACAACAATGCAACCAAAATACGCATAAATACTAAAAATTTTAAGCACAAGCTCTGAGAAAAACTGAGCGAATTCGGACAAGAGGGCGTGGCACCTCCCATATAAGCAAATGTTTAAAAACACTATACTGAAAGCGTTTTTTGAGATATTCGAACCAAATTTGACTTAGACACTAAGAATCATATATTAAAGATCTGAACAAAAATTGGGTGAAATTGGACAAGGGGGCTTGGCACCTCCCACATAAGCAAAAGTTTCAAAATGCTATACTGAAAGAGTTTTTTGAGATAATCCAACCAAACTTCACTCAAATACTAAATACTATAAATGCACGCTCTAAGCTAAAACTAGAAGAACTCGGACAAGAGGGCGTGGCACCTACTATATAAGCAAAAGCTTCAAAACGCTTTACTGAAAAAGTTTTTCACTCAGACACTAGAAACTATAAATGCAAGCTCTGAACAAAAACTGGGTGAACTCGGACAAGTGGGCGTAGCACCTCCCATATGAGCAAAATTTGAAAAATACTGCAGTGTAGGGTATGTATTTAATGTTTGGCCAGGCCAAATTTTACACCCTTACTAGTTTGATTTCTTTCCGTTATATATTTGTCATTTTACCAGGGATGATAAATAAGCCTTTCTATTTTGTACCAAGTAGAATAAAAGTACTAAAACTTTCCAAAAAGTACCAAAATTATTTAATACATTTGTGGTGAAATTTTGAACGTTAGGCGATTCTAGTTTACAAAAAAGTGCATTTACTGTGATATTTTATACATCAAAATTAACATACTTTTAGACATAATCATTATCTGAACCACAGGGATCACTTGGTGCAATAATTCATGAATAATTGTCGGTAAAATAAAGAATCAACAAATTTTTTTTTTAAATTCCCGTTTTACGAAAGTGGATTTCTTGATTCACGATTTTGTGCTTAATTCACTCTAATTTTAAACACTGATTTGAACTATCACCTGTGTACAATGTTATTTAAATTTTCATAATTACCAACCACCTAAAACTACCGAGAAGATTCTCTTTATCATTTCCTTGCTCTTTGCTTACTTTGATTATCCTGCGAAAATTAGTTAATTACGAAGTTAATCGCATGTATATCAAATTACAAAGATTTTCTGCGTATTAATTAAATGCTCTTAACTAGGTGCCTGAATTGACGACATAATGTTGTTGTTCCTGCTATTATTTAAATGTCTGCCAGACAGACTGTCTGTCTGTAGTTTCGTGTCCTTGAGAAGTTAATTTAAGTATTTTTGTATATAGTGACATTTTGGCATAGTTACCTTTTTGTGTAATGAGTCGAATAAATTTATGAAATTCTTACCTGTAAAGAGAAGAGAGAAAAGTAAAATTAATGAATGTTGGGTGGGAAATTTATATAGCAAGTATTAAAAATGAAATAAAGAATAGTGTGGGCTTAAATTTCAATGAAAAAGTTACAGACTTAAATCACTTCACTTAAAATATATATATTTTTGATTGCATTTTTTTCTCTTGTGTATTTATGACCCTTCAGACACTTTTAAGGACAGAGTTCATAAAATGAAAACATAACTTTTTTAATAATAAAAACCAATTAAAATATGTTTTCAGACATAAAACATCAACACAAAGTGGCAATGAAATTAAGAAATTTATTTTGTCACCAAAAAAATGTGAAAAAAAAAAAAAAATAAATAAAATATAAATCACAAACTCAAAAGACAAGTTACAGACACAAAAAAGAAAAAAACGTCTACCACCCAACCGACCAACGCTCTCCACTAAAGAACACTCCAAGCAGGACATCAAGTACAAGCGAGCAGCTTGTAAGTGGAGAGGCAAGTGAAAAGAATGTCATTTTAGCTTGAGTTAAAATTTGCAAAGTTTGAATGAATTACGACCAAGCTTTTAATGACTCTGACTGAATGACTGACTCGATGACTGACTGGTTGACTGAGCGTATGACATGACATTGAGAGAAATACAAAATCATTACCAGATCCAAGGAGTTAAAAGTTGTCTGACAGCGCATATGAAATAAAACTAAACTTTATCAAATCACATAGCAAGAAGGAGATGAAGGAAAAGGGAATATAAATCGCATACGGCTAGCAAGGATGCATGGGAAAAGTTTTTGCTTATGTGCAAAACATAAAGAACACAAAACTTGGAAAGATAAACATAAAAAACAAAACAACAACAAGTATAACAATAAGAAATAATTACAAGGAGTCAATTTAAAAGAAATTATTTTTTTATTCTACACACAGCTGTAATGAAGGACATGGTTGTGTGCAGACTGAGGATATATTCCTAGAGTAATAGAATAACTGAGGATTAAAAATGATAAAAACAACATGTACAACTTGATGTTATTGTCGTTGACAGATACGACGTACATACATACTTGTACATACATAGATATAATAATTCTTGGATTTTCATAATTTGAGCAAAATGCAGAAAATCATAAATTGTTGCTTTAGCTGACACATTTACCCCTCCTCTCTTACACAGTGTTGTGCTCTGTCAAGTTTTGCTTCTACTAGAGATTTAACAATGTCATGGTAATGAATGCGCTGCATATTTTTGGATGTATTTGGAAAAAATCACTTTTTGATATATATTTATAAAAATTTTAACAAAAATTACTTTCCTCAAGACCCCGTGTGTCCCTTGACTGTAAAAAATTAAATTGATATGTCGAAGATTGTCGTTAGACCTTTGAAAAAGAAGTGTAAACGTGAGTACATGTCCTTTGACTGGTGAAAAGTTACATAAGGGTGCATAAGGGGATAATTATCCCCACAAGACTGATGAAAAGGACGAAAACAGGGGCTTTCATCTGTAGGCTGGTGAAAAAGTAATAAATATTAGGAAAATTGGCTTCAGACCGGTGAAAAAGTAATGCATACCGGAAAAATCGTCTCCAGAATGGTGAAAAGGTAGTGCATGCGGGGACAATTGTCTTTAGACTGATGCAAAAGAAGTGCATACTGGAATAATTGTCCGCCAGATTGGTAAAAATGTAATGCACGAGTCAATTGCTCCTAGACTGATGAAAAAGTAATGAAGACGGGGACTTTTATCCCTAAGTTGGTGAAAAAGTAATGCATATGCGGATAATTGTATACAGACTGGTGAAGAAGTAATGCATACCTGAAGAGTTGTCTCTAAAAATGTGGAAACACAGTGCATACGGAGACAATTGTCTGTAGACTGGTGAAAGGGTAAGGACTATTGTCTCCAGACTGGTGAAAAGGTAGGATATGCAGAGATAATTGTCCTTAATTTGTCGAAAACTTAATGCATATGGAGACAATGGTCTCTAGTTTTTGACATACTAGTGCATGTGTGGACAATTGTCCCAGAAGTTAAAAGTTAAAGCATACAAAGACTATTGTCTCTAGCCTGGCGAAAAGGTAAAATGTGCGGGGACAAGTGTCTCTAAACTGGTGAAAAGGTAATATATGCGGGGACGATTGTATCTGTACTGCTGATAACGTCATGCATATTTGGAATATTATCGATTTTTGGGACATTAAAATTTAAAAATAGTTATGTGGTAGAACTTAACCTGCTGCCTAGCGCAGCACGATTTGGCCTTCGGATTTTAATGAAATTTTGTCCAAGAATTCGTTTGAGGCTGGTGGTAAAAGTATCTAAAATGTAAAATACTGTATCACGAAATTGTCCATAACTTTGACATTTCTTAACCGATTTTCATGTCCTGACCTATTTTGGAAAGGCAACAAACAAGGCTATAAGAATGAGGTTTTTGGTGTATGATAAAAGTACTAATTTATTTGGTATTGTTTTTGGTGTGTCAAAAAGTACTATTTTTAGTACTAATTTTTGTAGTGTTTTTAGTAGTATTTTAAGTACTCTTTTAGTACTTTTTAGTACTCAAAATTAAACATTCATGCCACTTTTTAAATTTTCCAAAATATGTTTTATAAAAAATAAACAAAAGAATGTATTTTATATGAAGTAATTATGAAACATCCACCCATGATTTCTACCAAAATCATAAAAAAAAAATTTTTTGCTGTCATTGTACTATGTATACTCCTAAGTAGCTAAATATCTTAACATTTGAATGAGCTATGAAATAAAGATCTTTATCATTTTAGGAAGACATTTATTTTTAAATTTTTCTTCATCGAACATAATTTCGGGACAGCACTTTTGTTTTTAACAAAGAACTTGATTTGTTTCTAGACCACGCCGACTGTAGCTTAACGCACTCGTACATTTTAAATTCCTACGTCTTATTTCCATAATAAGCAATTTTGGACATATTTAAAATAAGGATTAGAAGCCATTTCAAGCACCAAAACAACAGACAACTAAAACAGAAGAAGAAGAAACGCAAAAGAGAAACCTAAAATTTTAAGCTTCTTCCCTGAGCAATGTCTGAGTTGCCGCATTTAGCTGTCAGTTCGCCGAGAGAGAAACAAAACAACAAACAAAAAAGGACATCAGTCCTTTTTTTGCTGACTCAGCCTCCGAGCTATGCGCTTCTTCTGTTCAGCCTCAGCTCACAACCGCACTCAAGCGTAAACAAATTAACTTAATTATGAGTAAAATATGAGAAAAGTTTTTACCATCACCCCCTACCCCTCCGCCTGCCTGTCGGTCCAATTTGAATTAAGCAAAATGCCGCATTTTGGCATAAGAAAAAAATGTAAAAAAGAATCCATAAGATTTGCATTTTTTCTGCGTCTACGAACAGCTCAAGAAATAAATAAAAAAATAAAAATTTCTAAGATTGAGAAACCGCGCCATCTTGTTTTCATGTTGGTTTGTTTTTCACAGTTTATTGTTTATGGTTATGTTGTTCTTATTGTTGTTGGTATGTTGTTTTTGTTGTTCTTATAATAACTCACTTGTATGCTATTCAGGCTGTTTGTCCTAAATTGGACTGTTGTTTATTTATTTTTTCAATTTTTTTTATTGCCAAATACGTGAAATGATGAGATGAAATCCTTATGGTAATTAAGCTCAAGTGTTACTTTCGTAGGATATGATACAGCAATGTTTTCCATTAAAACTTTAAGAGTTTAATGCATACAATATTGCGTATCTTAAGACTGTTTGGTAGAAATATTGGTTCAAACTCCAAAAAAGGAAACTATTCGCCCCATTCAACGTGTGTACGATAGTAATTCTCACCAACTCCAGCGAGAAATGACTTCGCTACATCTACGATCTGGATAGCATCTTCTGATATTAAAGCTCAATACAAGTACTTCAAATGCAGCAGTTTTATTTCACAAACCATTATACCATGAAGCTGACGGACAGGGAAATCGTTTAGCTAATGAGAAAGGGAATGATTTCAAGAAGTGTTGAGAAAAATCGGTCTTTGTCTAGGTAGTTTTTCGCAACCAAGACTAAGAGTGCAATGAGTAGTAATAAGCAAACTGAGACCAAGACTATAGCAATGTTAGTATTTGACATTGGCATTAATTCTTCCTTTCTTTCTTGGTCTTGAAAAATTTTTTAAAGAATGTTGCGTATTTCCAAAAATTATTTTTACAAACCAGTTGCCAAGATGACAAATTCCGAATTGGGAGATGATTTTGTGCTCAAAAGGGGCGTGACATACTTATTAACTTTAAGTAGCCAATACCGAATAGCAGTCCTGGTCTTGATGATAATGGTCACAAAGACCAATAAAAAAATCAAGAACATATCAGTCTTGGTCAGTGTATTGGTCTTGGTCTGGATCTCAAAAAATTACCCATACCGAGTCTCAAGACCAAGACTAATTTTGCTTATCACTACCAAGTAGTGTACAAAACTATCTTTCAACATGATAATCAAGACAAAGACTGCCAAAATGATCATTAAATCATCTTTCAATAAAGAATTTAGCATCTCAAGAATTTTACTGCTTTGAGGATAAGAGATTTTGAAGTTTTGCATACCAAAGGGTGTTTAGCATGTTTTTCGACAGTTTTTTATTCTTAAGGTCAAGATCAAAACTCAAATTAATTGCTCAAGACCAAGACTCAATATGAAAACCAAAACCAAGACCAAGACTGCAATAGTCAGGTTAACAATATCGAACTCATTCAGAGAGCTTTGTCGAAACTACTCAGGATAATTCATTTTTGGGAAGATTTAATGAGCATTATTAACTATAATGCAACCAAAACACTCATAACTACTAGAAATACCCGTAGAAAGCTATAAGCAAGTTGTCAGTTGATTCGGTCAACAGGGAATGGTACATCCCATACAAGAAAAATCTTGAAAATGCTTTATTGAAAGCGTTATTTTAGATAGTCCCACTAAAATTCAGTTAGACATTTAAGAGGTTAAATGCAAGATATGATAAGATATTTGGCAGGTTGGGACAGGAGAGCGTGACACCTCCAATACAAGAAAAGTCTTTAAAATGCTATACCAAAGCGGTTTTTTTGAGATACTCCAAAGAAAATGCATTTAAATATTGAAGACGACAAATGTAAACTCTGCTCAGAAATTTTTCAGATTCGGACAGGAGAGCGTGAAACCTCCCATAAAAAAAAATCTTTAAAATGCTATACCAAAAATGTTTTTTGAGTTAGCTGAATGCATAAGACTGATAACCTGGGGGAAGTATGTTCGAATCACAGACAAAAAAGGTTTTTTTTTTTGCTTTAATTAATTAGTTTATTAGAATTACTTTGATTGACTTTGTGATTCGTTATAACTCTTTAGTATTTCAATTTGTATATGTTAAACGTCTTAATTTATAATAAAGTTCTGATTGATAAGCTGCAAGATTCAGTAATTTACATTCGGTCATTGCGTCCGGAGGTATAAAGAATTCAATATGAGCGGCTTAGTTCCAATTTGCTTTACATGGATTCCCTCTTACGATACAGTGAACCAAGGTAACAAATGTAACTGGTAAATATATGGTAGCATCTAACATAGAACAAAATCCCTAGAGGAATGAGTTCGATTCCTACACAGACAACAGTTTTTTTTTTAATCTTTTTGCAACTTGGCGAGTGCATTCAAATTTCAGAGAAGGGTTTTTTTTTAATTTATAACAACTATTATATTTTATGATGTCGCCGTAATCCTAGCAAATAGTGCCATGTTAGTTCCTAATTACTAAAAAAAAATTATAATAATAACATTATAAATAAAAGATGATAAAGCTCTTTAGATTCAAATATATGTTTGGTAATTATTAACATATATACGATTGAACCAATAAAATTGCTCAAATATGCCGCTCATTAAATAATATCAAATATTCGATTCGCCTATATCAAATATATTATATGTTAATTATTACCAAATTTTGATGTTTTTATATAAACATACTGTTTTTTCGGTGTGCAATGCTATGGAAGGGAACGCCGGAATCGAAAGTTTTGAGAACGTGAAATTCTATAAGCGTCTCCAAGACTTAAATGATTTCAGGAACTTTGTAGGCTTCAAAAGTTTCAATGTTTTGGGTTAGTTTAGTTTTACAAAATTAAAAAAACTTTTATTTTTTAACATAAAAAACTTTGTTTTTGTAACATACTGAACCACAGTTGTTTCTAATTGTAATGAAATGCGAAATAATGTTGCCGTTCCGCATTTTATTTTTTTAGTAATATCCTGCTACTTAGCTACATTACTACTTAAAACATTATGCATTATGTTGATGTTTTCATTATCCTGTTGCAGGCTGTGCTAAACGTCTTTTATTTATATTTTAATTTGTTCCAAAAGATTTCAGATGTTTTTTTATATCACAGCAGCAAATTTATAATGAGCATTGCATAAAGGTAGGATTTTTATATTTATTTTCTTAAAACGACAGATTTGAGTTTCACATAACAAATATTATTTTGTTGTTTAAGCATGCAATATTTTCATTTATACTTTTTTTCATATTTTTGTCAACAAAATTTATAGCAACACAAAGACTTTACACAACTTCTTATATTTAAGATATGTATGTGTTGTATGTGTTTTTGGAGTTTTTTTTTATAATTTTTGTTATTCTCCTTTTGTTGAAAAAATTAAAATGAAAGACACATGTTCATACCAAATGTTGTCAGTGAATTATAAACTCTTTTTTTTTCTTTTATTAAAAAAAAAAACTAAAGATATAACAAGGAAATAACAACAACAACAAAAGAAGTTACTGTTCATTGAACAGTAAATCTAAAGAAATCCTCCAAGTCGCTGTACGTATATGTGTATTGTGTGTGAACTGATTTTTCTTTGTGGCACAGCGTACATACTATATACATAAGAATATAGTATATCTGTGTGCGTATTAGATTTGTCGTCTGCTTTAAGCCATGCATTTACTACTAAGTATATGTGTGTATATATTTTTTAAGGAAAAACACAATATACAATACATTCAAAAATATACAATATATACATACGAAACATACAGCACTAGCTAGTGATGCAGAAAACTGTAAAATATTTGAGTAATCTATACATTTATAAGCAGGAGAAAAACTTGTCACCCTTTTTTCGCTATGTTAGGAATGGAGTATGACTTTGAATTACATACCATTAGAAAGATATTTGTTTACAAATTTGCACAAAGCTAAAATTATTTTCATAAGTTTGGTTTTAAGCACAGGCTAAATCAAATAGAAATTTTTCATTATCAACAAAAACAATTGTTCACACAGTGTTCAAAATAGAATGAAGCACAAAGAGAGAGACAAAAAAGCAAAGCAGCTACTTCATGTTTTTGTTTTGTTTACGTTTCGCTTTACATTATACCAGGGATGGTAAACAAGCTTTTCAATTTGTATTCCAAATAGTTAAAAAAAGTACTTTAAGGTTCAAAAAGTACCAAAATTATTTGATTAATTTGTGCTGGAATTTTGGCCACCGGGCGATACTCATCATTGTTATTGAGTAACCTTCCTTAAAATGACCGAAGTCTAGCAAGATAGTTATTTAAAATCTACCGGATTTAACCGGCATTGCATGGGTTTCGTTTAATTTTTCATTGGGAGTTAGTTGAAATTATTTTCATGCATACATTTTCTCCCAATTCATCCATTTCGGCCAAATTTTTCCGAGAAATTATGTAAATTAGGGTTTTTCCCGTGAAGTACAAGGCAAAACATTTTGTTGTTATCGATTTTAGTAATATTTGTTTATGTTATACCTATGTATATAGTATGTCCTCGACCCAGATACAAAACATTTTGAAATATAAAGTCCAGTTAACGAGCTAGAGGATTTTAAAGATTTGATTTGTCGGCAGGAATGCCTTACTTTGAGTCAAATTTTTAAAACGCTCTTACTCGTAATTCAAACTTTATACTGTGGAAATATTTTGTATCTGGATCGAGGACTTATATGGGTACAGCATTACCAAATATCACTAAAATTGGAATCATAAAAATTTTTTACCTGGTACTTCACGGGAAAAACTCCAATTTACATAATTTCGCGGAAAAATTGGGAGGACCCATTTAGGCATCTAAGGCATCTGTCAACAACTCTGCATCATTAGATTTGAAAATTTTCATCCGCATCATAAATTTTACTGTGCTCCAAAATGTTCGTGCCAAAAAAGCAACATTTGCGGGAAGTTTTACTTCATCGCCCCAGTCAAAAATTACCTGGAAAACAATGGATGGGAAATTTTGCCCCACCCGCCTTATAGCCCAGACCTTGCACCATCAGGCTTTTATTTGTTTCGATCGATGCAGAATGCCATATCAGGAATACGCTTCACTTCAGTTCAAGATATCGAAAATTGGCTCGATTCGTTTTTGGCCGCCAAGCCGGCGCAGTTTTTTTGGAATGGAATCCATAAATTTCCAGAAAGATGGGAAAAAGTAGTGACTAGCGATGGACAATACCTTGAATAAAATACATTGAACCATTTGCTTTAAATAAAGTCTCAAATAAAAAAAAAAAACGATTGAAATTAATGCACTCACCAATATTATTTTCGATTTTTCTAGTTCAATACTAGCAAAGAGTGTACCTGGCACATTTTTGATTGCGCACAGTTTTCGATTAGTATATGGTATTCACGGTCTACATCTACCACACAAATTTCATTGAAAAAGCTGTTATAGCTTGCGAGATATAGCAAAATGTAACGAAATGTGACGGTAAAAAGTGTCGCAAATATGACTCGTCAAAAAGAAAGTGTCGCGGACTTGAAATTTTACTCCGCAGCCAAAAAGTTGCCATTGAAACATATATTATCTTCTTTTTATATCAATTGCTTTAAATTACTCGACTTGTTGCAAAATAACCAAAAAATAACCTACTATTTAATAAAACCGATTACCAAAAATATATCATGCGTGATGGCAACATTAACGAGAAAATCCTTTACAGAGGAGCAACGAACTAAGAATATTGTTTACCAATGAATTTCCATTGCATATTTTTTGGCTTAAAATTTAATATATTTTCTACTATAATGAAAGAATATGAAAATCTTTTAGAGTTTAATAACTAAAAAAACAGATTAGATGTTTTTCTTTTACTAAAAATGTGCAACATCATTTGTTGGCAATTATTCCACGCACACACACGACAAAACAACTGTCAAAAGCAGTGCAACATACACTGCAAGAATTTGAAGCGCTGAAAATGACGCAAAATTAAGAAAATTCCAGTTAACATTAAATATTTGAGTAGATTTTTATTTATTCTACACGTCTGAAGTGTAGCTCACAATTACACACACTTATGAAACTATGCGCGCACACTTGTACATTTACACCTTAGCTATTCCAGCAACAGTTGCATACATGTGAAAAATAACACGCAATTCACTTGTAACCAATTTTGTCTGTCAGAAGACATAGAAAAAAAAAAAATGAAAAAATGGCAAAAAATTTTATTAAAAATAAAAAACCAAATATTCTGAAAACAAAAAAAAAAAAAAAAGTTGTCGCTTTTTCAACAGCATCAGCAATTTGCTGCATTTGTTTGTGATCCTTTTGGTGCGCGCGTTTTGCTTTTCTTGTTACTGTTGCTATTTGGCTCATAAATAACGTTAAAACAAGTTGGCAAAGAGTGAAATTGCTATTTTTGACTCTTGTTGTTTTTGTAGTCGTGCTCATATATATGGAAAATTGTGCAAAATACAAAAAAAAAAAAAACAAAATTTTTAGTCAGACCATGCTCACACAAAAAAAGCCAAGTTCCAAATAAATAAATAAAGCTGCAAGTGCTAAGTATGCGAATGTTATCAGGGTTAAAACTAAGGAACAATAATATAACCTTCATATTTTTAATTGGCAGTGCCACGGTGTCACTGTATTAGAGAAGTCTTCAAAGAAGTAGATTATTTTTAGGATGGGTAAAGGATCGAAAAGCATATACGCTATCACGACTAAATCACTGCATTGATTTTTTTGAAATATGGAATAGAGATAGGTTTAGCCTCAAAAATGGAAATGAAGAACATTTTGCGTCTTATTGCATACCAGGAAAGAAATTTAAGTATTTGTTTTATAGTGAGCAGTGCCACGCCCCTAATGATGTGGTCGAATTTCGAGGCGAACTCTAGTTATATGAAAACCTTAAAAATAAACTCAAATGCTTAAATATTTTTCTGTTATATTTATTTTATATAGCAAGTACTATAATATAAAAATGCAGAAAACAAATTTTATGGAAAAACTAGAACAAATATATCACTAACAGATTTTTCCAAAAAGAAGAAAACAAAATAAATCCCTTGCATATTTTTAGGCATTAAAAACTAAATACCGTCATAACTCAAACTAAATTTTAATTTCCTTCAAAAAACAAACAAAACAAAAATATAAAACGAAAAATATTGTACCATTTATTTACAACTCATGCAGCAAAACAAAAACCAACAAATAACACTTGCAGCAATTGCTGCACACCCCCAATCGTGCAACAGCAATATAAATTTTTGACTTTATCATGTAACGCTGCATATGACAACTTTGTCGCGCCAGCTGAACTGTAGAAGAGCCATGTACATGCGACGAGCGATATTGCAAGTGACCGGACAGCTGCCCTGCAGCTCCAGCAACAGCAATCGCTGTTACTCTCCGCCAGCAGGCAGGCAGGCAATGAAATCGAGATTTTTTTCATTTTCTTTTTTTAAAAAAAAAAACCCTACACTACTTTTGTTTGTTAATCTTTTTTTTTTTGTTTTTTCATTCAACTTTTATCGCATAGAACTAAACTAAAGCAATAACAACAGCAGCAACAACAACAAACAACAACAACTCGAGTTTCAATTCATTGGCGTATAGTTGCTATTGTTGTTATTGCCATCCCGAAAAATTGTTGTCCATTTTTTTGTGCGCTGCCGCTTTTCTGAAAAGTTGAGCTTTACATGTGTGTGCCAAAGTGACAGCTGCTGAAACACTGTAACGTTGGAAAAAACACACATAAACCATCATGATGATGCAAAATAATGAAAAAACAGATACAAAGTTATGCAGGACATCAAGAGGATATTGAAAAACTTGAGGCAGACTGTCACGATTGCGATGAGCAGCACTACAGAGTTGACAGTTAGACATACAGACAGACAGTGAGACCAAATATACCTCAATGCGCTCCAAAGTCTGTGGGTGTCGGCGAAAAAACATGGAAAACAAAAAATCATATAGACAGGATAACAGGCAGACAAAAAGTCAACTTAACAATAAAAAAAAAAATTACGTGCTTAAAATTTGTCATTTCGAGCTTTACACTGACAATCGCAATAAAAATATATTTAAATACTCAGAAACGTGCTTTAGTGTTGGTCTACCAACACATCAATATATTTGGTATGGTTATAATTTTGAATATTGGAAATAAAGCAAAGTAATGTTTACTCTAAACTGTCTACATTTTTCTATACGTTGAGTAGGTTATACTTTCTGGCAGAAAAATTTTAACTTCATAAATCTGTTAAAATTATATACAGGTCAGTGGTGTAGAGGTCTAACAAGTTTGCTATCGTCTGCAAAACTGATAGTTTCTATTTATCTCACTAACGGACCCCGGTTCGAATCCTAGTGCGGTCAGTTGGTTTTTTTTTTTTTTTTTTTGTATTGTTTTTTTTTTTTTTTTGTTTAAACTTTAAAGTTAGATTAGTACGCATCATTTAAATTTTTCCAAAAAAAAAAAAAAATACTATACCGCCAGGTTATTCGAAAATTCTGAATTTACTAAAGCCGAAAAGTAAAATTTGATTTATTGGGGAGTTGTAACTACATATATTGACTAGAATTCTAGTAAAATTTACTAGAAATAAAGTAAGTACTTAGTACGAACTATTTGTTTTTTCCCGTGTTGGTGCCATATTTATTTAATTGATATCAACATATCATCTTATAAATGAGAAAAAGGACCAGTTTAACGGCGCGAAACAGATACGAACCCAAGAGGAAAAGAAGTGCTTCAAAAACCATTCTGAATTGCTTCTATTTCATCAGTAAGCGCTTTCGCTCCGTAAGAACTATTCTTTATTTTTAACATTGCATGCAGGATGATAGCGCTCTTAAGCTTATCGCAGCCTTACATGAAAAAGCCTTTTGAAGCACTTATTTGTAATGTAATAAAATGGAAAAAAAAACAAAACTAGCAGCGCAAGGATTTGAATCGCGTACCGTCCATGTGATAGATAGAAACATATTATTTTTACTTACATTTACAAACTCGTTAGACCGCTACCCCATTTCCCCAAACAATGAAGCTTAGTTATATTTGTATATTAAGCAAATGTTTTCCAAATAGAATTTGACATTTGAAAGCTTCTTATAGAATCATTGTGTAATCAGTTTCAATCCAATTTAACAAAATTAAATAAATAAGAGAAAGGATAATAGAAAAGTGAAATAAAAAAATGTTGAATAAAGTAAAAAAATCACCTGGGCTGGGTTCGAACTCACGTTGTTCTTACTACAGCCTTACATGGAATCATTGTGTGATCAGTTTCAATTCAATTAAACAAAAGTAAATAAATAAGAGAAAGGAAAATAGAAAAGTGAAATAAAATAATGTTGAATAAAAGATTTTTTAATAAAAAAAAAAAATAAAATAAATAAAAAAAAAAAATAAATAAAAAAATCACCCGCTCTGGATTCGAACCCATGTTGTTCTTACTGCAGCCTTACAAAAAATCAATGTGTAAGTGCTTTACAATTTAAATGGGAACAAGCGCATTTAAAGTTCAGAAGCGCTTGAATTTTCTCCTTTCGGGAATCGTCCCAAGGAGTATGGTAAAGACTGTCGTAGAAGCTTTTTTTTTAAATTAGAGTAATAGCATTTTTGTTCACATTCCACATCTTCTCAACTCCAATCACTAGTGAGTTCTAAGCTTCAGAGACATCACATTGAAAGAATTTAATTTATAATTTATATCTTAAGCCAGTTCTGCGAATTTGCCAAAATAAGTCCCACGGAACATTTTTGATAAATTGAATAATCTTTGAGAAATTTGCTTTCTTGTTTAGTTAGTAATAAAAAAACATATTTTTGGGAGTATGGATTCTGAGAAATCAGTAAAAATTGCTTCAAAGTAGTGAATCTCTAAGAAGTTCCTAAAAGTATGCAACATCATTTTGCGCTTTTAAGCAAGTTAGCTGATTTGATTAACATTTCGTTGTATGGCACATTAATCTTGCCTACCCTTTGGCGCTGTTATTATGCATTTTGGAAAAAATTCAGTTTGAAAAAAATGAATGGGAGTATAGATTCTGAGAAATCCGCAAATTTGCTTGAAGTCTACAAGCTTTTTCTAAAAGTATTCAAGATTTTTTTTTTCAAAATTTGTTTATATTTTACGCTTTTAAGCAAGTAAACTGATTTGATTAACATTTCGTTGCATGGAATATTAATATTGCATACCTGCTGGTGCTGTTTATAATGAATTTTGGAAGAAAACCTTTGTTGAACCATATCAATATGCTTTTACTTCAATGGTAGATGTAGAAATAAGTTACTTATTTAAAATTTTATTAACTTACACTTCAAATAATTTTTCAGTCCTATTAACCAGTTCAGCTGAAAAATAATTTCAGCTTCTACATGACATGGCATTTTGGCGTTAACACCCACTGTAGCCTAATTTGATTTGAGTTCGTAAAGTATGTAATACAAATTTTTTACGCCTTAGAGCATTATTATACTTGTTTAGTTTGATATTTTGTTTAATGCTGCATACCTTGCGGCATAAATGAAGCAAAATGGATGAATATTTGAGTTTTGAATATCATATTAATCACTTAAGTTCCAGTATACATTTTACACTGCAAAGGCTATATAGTTTAAATGTTGTTCTTCCAATTGAAATTAAATTAAAAGTTGCGCATGCCCTCCTGCTCTCCAAAATTTTGTATGGCAATGTAGCTTAACACAGTTGTCTGGAGTAAAATTATTGTTTAATAGAGTGGCGAGATATGTTTATAACGTTAGAGCTTCTGAACACATTTCTAGGTATATTTTGCGAATTTTGAGTTGTAATGTCGAAAGTTTTATTGAAGTTAGAACAATTCTATTTCTTTACAAAACAATTTCATCGCAAAAATCGCCGTCCCCATCATGCTTATTTTTGTTTTCCCAATCGCTTCGAAATCAGAAAATAGTTAGACCCAAATTTTTTCTTCACTATTTGAAAGATCTTTTGTTGTAAGAGCCTCCAGAATTTGGAATAATTTTCCTCGTGAACTTAAATTTTTTTTCATTTTGTCCCATGGTTTTTAAAAATCGTATATACGTTCGTGCTTTGAACAATGAGCTGTAAAATCTAAATCACTGTACGACCAAAATGTTTTTTTTTTCTTATAATATTTACCAATACGTATGTATAAGACTTGGATTGAGGACCGCACATGTAGATTAAGGAGTAGATTGCAGTACGGGTATCATTTTTTTTTTTCTAGTGTTAAGATGCTTATATATAAAAATTCATTTTTATTTTTAATGTTCGCACAAAGTGCTTCAATCTACGATTCTTTGTAATTTGTTATTTGGCTGTTTAGCTTTTGAAGTACTTACTCAATAAATAAAAATAAAAAATAAAATAAAAAAATATCAAAAATCTCAAAAAACTCTTCTTTAATTTATTCGTATAGGTATTATTGATTTTTGTTTGGGTAAAAATGCTTTGATTATTCATAATTTTATTGCTAATACACTCCATATAAAATATTTTAATATCTTGATTTTAATTATTTTTTTCTTTAAATTATTCAACATACATTTCCTAAATGATTATATTAATTAATTCTTGAAAATCGCTGAGTTATCGCATTTTAATTTATGCCCATTAAAATGCATAGAAAGAACTCTTAAAAAATTATATTAACTGTAATTAAGTTCCTTAGCATAAAATGCTTTTTTTTTATAGGATTATCAACGCTATAGAAAAGACGAAAAAAAAAGCCATGACCTCAATATTTATTAATTTGAACAAACATATCAGAAATACATAGCACTCATCCTTGCCAACTAATGCTGTCAGTTGCCTGCCGCAGTTGCCGCTTACGCGCAGCATATGCAAATTTTATGCATGCAGCAAAAGCAGCGCGACAACATCAGCAACGTCCTTTTTTTTTCATTATGTATTCAACGAACCGAAACACTTGTCTTGTCGTTCGAGCGAAAATCAAACATGATTGCACCAACCACTAGAACCCCCCACATTTTTTTATGCATTGCTCCATGCCACATCATTCCCCATGATATCAATGCAGCAGCAGTAAAATTGCATACATACGATAGCGCGCGACATCCATAGCCGCGGCGCACCAATATCCTGCCGCCGCCATATACATACGTCGCCTTTCAATCAGGCTCAAGATTTTGCGTATCAAATCAATTTTGAGCCATTTTTGGTACTCTTTCCTTGCTGCTATCGTATGAAACTAAAAAATTTGCATTCATGACTCTTCAAAATGTGTGGCAGTCCTCCATCACGGCCTCCCCTCCTATAACAGCTAACAATTTGTAACCAAGTTTTTGATGTTTTTTTTTTTTTTTCTTTTTTAGCTGCTTTTACCTTTTGGCTTAGTGGGAGCATAAATTTTTTGCCACGCAAATACAACGTTTGCATTTGTTAGTGCAGCGTGAGTGCCCCCCTTGCATCATGCATGCGTTCATATCATTCACAATTGATGAACGTTGCCGCCGCTGCTATGGCAACCACATATAGTGCGCTGCAAAACTTTTGGCTTTGCATCATTAAATATGTAAAAAACGCAAAAAAAGTAAAAAAAGAGGAAGAAGCGGCTGCAACGCTTACCGTTTGATACAAAAGTAGTTGCCAGCAGTTCTACCAACAACATGGGTTTTTGGATTAGAACGCAATGTATGGGCGAAAAAGCTGATTTTTGTTATCTACATTTTTCGTAAATTTTCGAAAAAATTGCATTTAAATTTACAAAATTCATGATTAAAGAGAGGTGTTAAAGCTGCAAAATCATATAAAATTTGTTAAGTTTGGATGGGTTTGATTTGATTGAACATTTGCTTAAGCCACAGTAATGGGAGTGATAAATGTGAGTGATATTTTTTCAATGTTAAGTAAGAAAGTGTTCAATTTGAAAAATTGCAATTTCTTTGTGACATTTTAACTCTCAATGTCACATTCGTTATGAAAAAACATTCACTGAAATGATGATTCATCAAATCTATATATAAATACGCAGGAGAAAAACTTGTCACCCTTTTTTTACTATATTAGGATTGGAGAATGAATTTGAGTTTTATGCCATTAGAAAGGCATTTGTGTGCAAATTTGCACAAACTTAAAATTATTTTAATATTTTGCTTTTCAGTTATATAAAATTAAGTACAAATTTTTTCATGCTAACAACAACAAAACGCGCTATCACTCTGAACTGAAAACAATGAGAAAGAAAAAAAGCACAGCAGTAACTTCATCCAGGGATGATAAATGAGCTATTTTATTTTGTACCAAAGTACTAAAAGTCCAAAAGATTCAAAATTATTCATCTTTTATGACAGAATCTATTATGAATTTTTCGCAAATGTTTCATATTTAATTTTGAAATGAACTCTCGAAAGCATGAGTATTTTGACGTTGATCCTAAAAAAAAATCCAAATGCCAAAATAAATCCAATAATTAAAACAAGGTGAAATAATTTTAACGTTAGAAACTCTGGATGTCCGCCCATTACATAAACTTATGCTAAAAGTCAGAGAAAAATAAATTTCAATACACCCTGTGCCACTCATTTATCAATGCAATTTTAAGCATATACACAAACCAAATCGCATGAGGTGAGTTTTGCATGTTGTGGTCAAACAGTTTCTACTAGAACAATGGAGTTCATTCTGTGGCTGTTTTATCAATGTTGAATGTGTGAATTGAGTTTGGTTTGGACAAAATAGAAGTGTAAGTAACTTTTGAGTAAAATCCAATATCACAACCATGTAATAAGTTGTCCCTATATAAGTAAAAAGCCCTAAGTTAGTTTTTCTAGTTTTTAGCTATGTATTTGGTATTTCTGGTACAAAAAGTTATGGTATTTAGTTTGAGTAGACCCATTTAGCTTTGCTATATCTCTGTTAAAAACGACATACATACAAAAAAACAAAACTTAATTTTTTGAACTTAAAATATCTCAAAACTTGAAAAACTGACTTAGTGCTTTTCAATTGCATATGGACAATAAACTTGTGGACTCTTGACAACACAGCCCAACTCAACATAAGACATTTTTCAATTCTTAAGTCAGAAATAGAAGATTTAATTTCGCGTCTTTTTTGGTCACCAAGTCTCTATAATTTTTAATTGCAGAGTTATAAGAGTGTCCCATAATTCACGCAATATTCGAATTTGCGACGGTAGAGCGTTGCCAACCAAAATAATAAAATAATATGACAGCTGATAGCTAAAAGTAAGCATATAATGCTGCATCGGCGAAATTCAGCTACATTATAGAGAAGCAATTAATCAATTTTATAGCTCACCTGAAATGTTACCAATTTCTAGTTAGGTTGTTTAGTAAAATGATACAGATATTAAAGTTCAAAAAACAAATCTCCCTTTAAAAAACACTTTTTAAATAATTTACGAATGTTTATTATTTTTATCTTAAAATATTTCATATGTATCATCATTTTTAGCAAACTAAAGCGAGTAAAACTAAATGTCAACATATGCAAAAAATGGCTGTTCCAACTATCAGCAGTCTCAATCTCAATTAAAAATTTTCCAAAACAAAAAACCTAAATAAAACAACATATGCACACTATTTATTTAAATAGAAAACCCTAACAAACGTTTTTAATTTTCACCAATAGCATTTCCTAAAAAAAAAATCCTTCGAACAAAGTTGCTGACAGCGAAGGGATTTTTATGTGATTTTTTTTTTAGTTTTTCACGTTGAGCAGCCTTTTAGAAAATTAATTAAAGTGACAGATTACAAATTGTTTGTAAAAAAAAAGTAAAATCAAATGGTGGTATAAAATTTTACCAAATGAATGTACCATAAACACAACGAAAAAAAAAACATCAAAATTAAAATAAAAACAACTCAATGAGCTCTGAATTTTTTCAAGTGTATAATATACCAGCATTTATTTGTATACTTTCTAAATTAAAACTAAAACCGTATTTAATACAAAATGACAATATTTGCGAACATATTTTACATGATGGCTAAAAAAAAAAAGAGAGAGGCTTCAACAGTTTATAACCCTGACATCGATTTGTTATGCAATCAACTAATTTGACATTTAGTTAACGTTGATTTAGACATTAAATCGTTTATTAAATAAATTATGTATGAATAGAGCGCATATTTTATAATTTCATAATTTAATGGATTTATGCAAATTGTAATTGATTGAATTAAAATGGGCGCCTAAAAATATGTAACATATATATTCATAGAATTATGTATTCAATTGCAGTGGCAATTTCAACAGTTTTTATTGCATATTTTTAGGCGTTTATTTTTTTTATTAATATTTTACAACCTACTCAGTATATAAAGTAGTAAGCTACAATATACAAATTATTAAGAATACAGACTGATATCTTTAAGCCATAAAGGTCCGTATTTACTTCGAACTTGTACTATGTAATTTGTACACATAACAATTCAATTCAATTTTGGTTTGTTAAAAAAGGGATAGATTGAAAAAATGAAAAAAAAAAAACCAGACTTCACTTGTTGTTTGTGATGTAGCAGTATTACACGCTTGGTCAGCTAAGCAAATCATTGCTTGATTCTATTCATCAATAGCAATTCGAAAACAAATTGATTGTTGTACAAGTATTTCAGAGAATTAAGCAACAGAAAAAGAGGAAAAAAATTCGTAAAAAAGCAAGAGAAAATATATTTACTTGTGTGAAGCATGCTCTGAGGAATGTACAAATTTTTATGGTCTTCGAAGAGTTTTTAGAAAATTACAAAATGCCTCAAAAATTTCTAGAAAAACTCCCATTTATTCCTTTGAAACATAACACAATATAAACAACAAAGCTTGGGGAAAATTTAGGAGAAAGGTTTTCAAAAACATGAGTTTTTGTAAGCGTAAAAATTGCAATATGAAACTGATAAAATAAACCTGAAATGTTTCATTTTTTTCGAAAGTTTTGAAAACTTTTAATCTATTTATTAATATGCAAGACAAAAATTTGTCCAACCTTTTTTACTATCTTAGCAAAGGAGCACGACTTTGAATTATACACCATTAGAAAGTTATTTGTGTGTAAATGTACACAAAGTTAAATTTTTTTAATGTTTTGCAAATTTTTCAATATTAACAACGACAAAATACGTGGTCACACAGACCTCAAAAGAGGATACAGATAAAGATAAGACAAAAAGCTGACTGACACTGACTTGATGTTTTTTGTTTTCTTTTCATTGTATCAGGGATGATATTTCTATTTTGTACCAAATAACAAAAAAGTACTAAAACTGTCCAAAAAGTACCAAAATTAGATATTTAATACATTTGTGGTCAAATTTTGACCATTGAGCGATTCTAGTAAAAGATTAAATCAAAACTAAGTATGAGAAATTTTTACATTTTTTGTTTGAATCTCAATATAGAAGAGTTATACAGATTTTACTGCATAGAGTTACGGGATCGATTTCAAGTAATTATTTTTTTCTTACTGAATACAAAAATAGTATCAAAGTCACTGAATTGAATCTATTTGAAAGTTCCAAAAATAGCTTTTATGAGGCATATTGGAAGTTGTACCACACTAACAGTAAGCATCGTAATTAATTTTTGTTAATCACATCGGATAGCCATTACCTTCCTTACTTAGCCTTACTATTTTAATTTTCCAATTTTATCCTTACTATCCAAGTTATCATCCAATAGAAGTAAATATATTTTGACTCCATATAAAAGATTTATAATTTTTGTAAGTCTTTGTATTGAGTTGGGACAACTATGCTTCAGTGGATACAACTTTGAAAGTAATGATCTAATTGGAAAAAATAAAAGCTAAGGTTTAATGAGGAACGAGTTAGCTATGATGCTGTTAGCAAAAATTCATACCCTAAGTACAATATTTAATAACCTAAGTGAATCTGCAATAACTGTGTTTTACTTCGTATTAAAACAAAGCGTTAATTTTAGAGTTTGCTAACTACAAAAGCATTTCAAATGTTATTTTAAATTTACTTTTGAACTTTGGCGCGCCTATCACGAACTAAAAAGAAAGTTATTATAATAAAATTTAGGACATCGCTTCAATTATCTCACAAATTAAATATGCTATGCATAAAAGCTTACTTATTTGCATTATATTTTCCCTTGGCAACTTTAAGCAATTTGTATGATTAAAGGATACTTCTTTTGATGGCAACATTCCAGCAATTCCATAAAGCAAAAATATTAATAAGAAAAAAATTAAAATTGCAGAAAAAAAAAATAACTGAAAACTTATTAAATATGCCATAAATTAATTTTACACAAATTAAAATGATTTTCCTTATATCTTTATATCTTTTAGCAAAAAATGTTAAATGATTTTTCGTTTATTTAATGGCTTGGAACTTTATGAATTTGTTTCATACGCCCAATAGGACAGCATAAATATTAAGCTTACCAACATATGCATAAATGAAAAACTTTGCACAAACAACTACTATTGCCATAAAAGCGTTTTCCCAAACATTTTTTTATAAACAACCCATGCATATGTACATGTATGTAAATACGCACATGTTCAAACGCAAAGGACCCTTTAGGCGCGTTAGAAAAAATTCTATGAACCAAACTCTGTATGAGCGCGTACATGAAAAAAAAAACAGCCGCCGAAAAAAAACTGTCCCTAGAAACCGCCACTTTTTTTTATGTTTTTGTAGTTTAGTTGGGCGTGTAGTTAATGTAATTATGTGGGCAGCAACCAAAAACAAAACGAAAAAAGTAAAAGTGAACCCTACTGACCCTAAGCTAATACAGATGCCAATAACTTTTTTTGTGCAATTTAGGTGATTTGATCAACACAATAAAAAAATGGGAAAATATTCTATCTAACTAAATCTGTTAAAAAATACTGTGAAATATTTATGTAAAGCAAAAAAATTCATTTTATACGGGCTAAAAATCAAACATGAGCATAAAACAAGAGGCAGCTTAGCAAATAAGGGGACATTGATAAATTTATGCAAATTTACTATGTTGATAAATTGTAGTTCAAATGAGCAAAGTTGAAGATATAAAACGCAGTAGCGATTTTAAGTTGGCATCGGTTTTAGTATCGATATTTTGCAGTATTCTCTTTTAAACATCTATTAAACATCTCGACTACAGTAAAAGCCTTAATTTATCAGAAAACATTGGTGCCCATATCGGTCAAATTTACGCAGTTTTTTGTGTATAAGATCACCGATTTCTTTTTGTATACGATTTTTTGTTGTCTTTCATAATATTACTTAACACATCAGCAATTTCGTTTGATTTCTTTCAACATCTTTCGACTAAATCTACATTTTTCGATTTTGTCGCTTTTTCGCAACTTTTCTCGATTTGTCCAATTCGAAATCTATTTTTCGATGATATCAATAATTACAAGTTTGTCAACTTTTTTTCACATTTTTGCATAATTTTTCGATTTTTCCAAGTTGTAAAACATTTTTCGACCAAAGCAACAATTTTGAACTTTACAAACATTTTACCACTCTATCAACATTTATCGATTTTGCCACCATATTTCGAAATTCTTTGCTTTGGTCAAGTTATTAAACATTTTTCGACCATATCAACATTTTACAACTTTATCAACATTTGTCGACTGTATCAACATTTTTCGATTTTTCCACTATTTTGCAAAATTTTTTCTTTGACCAAGTTATTAAACAGTTTTCGATCATATCAACATTTTACAACTCTATCAACCTTTATCGACTGTACCAACACCATTTTGCAACATTTTTCGATTTGGCCAAGTTATGAAACATTTTTAGACCATATCAACATTTTGCAACTCTATCAACATTTTTCGATTTTGTCACAGTTTCGCAAACTTTTTTCGATTTTGCCAAGTTATGAAACATTTTTCGATCATATCAACATTTTACAACTTTATCAACATTGTCCGACTGCATCAACATTTTTCGATTTTGTTATTATTTTGCAACATTTTACGAAATGGCCAAGTAATGAGTCATTTTTCGACCATGGCAACATTTTGCATCTTTGTCAACATTTATCGGCTGCATCAACATTATTCGATTTTGCCACCATTTTGCAAATTTGCCACGTTTATCAGTTAAGACATTTTAAAAGAATTCAGTCAGAACTTTATCAATATTTTTCGACTTTATAAATATTTTAAAACTTTCTCAGCATTTTTCGACTATATCAACAATTTTCGATATTGTCATCATTTTGCAACATTTTTCAGCTCTATCAACATTTATCGACTTTGTCGACATTTTTCAATTTTGTCACGGTTTTGCTACATTTTTCATTCTGGCCAGGTTATTAAACATTTTTCGACCATATCAACATTTTACAACTTAGTCAACTTTGTCAGAATTTTTTATCCATTTTTTTAAGTTGTAAGACATTTTAAGAAAATTCAGAACTTTGTCAACATTTTTCAACAGTATCAACATTTTTAAACTTTATCAACGTTTTTCGACTTTATAAACATTTTACGATTTTGTCATCATTTTGCAACATTTTTTGATCCGGGCAAGTTATTTTTTCGACCAATATTAACATTTTAAAACTTTATCAACAATTTTCGATTGTACCAACATTTTTCGATTTCGTCATATTTTGGCAACATCTGTCAATTTGCAAAACTTTTTACTACTTTGTCAACATTTTAAATTGTCAACATTTTACAACTTTGTCAACATTTTTCGATTAAGTGTGTATTTTTGCAACATTTTTTAATTTTTTCAATTAATGAAACATTTTTCAACTTTGTCAACATTTGTTGATTTAGTTAAATTTTTCGATTTTTCTATCTATTCTATCATAATTTTTCAACTGTATCAACATTTTTCGATTGTTCCATCGTCAAGATTTTTTGATTTTGTTATATTTTGCATTTTTTCTACTGTATCAACAATTTTATACTTAATCAAAATTTCTCGACATTGTCAATATTTTGCAACATTATCAATATGTTGGGACTTTGACAGCATTTTGCAACTCTGTCAACATTTTAGGATTGCCAACATTTTGCGATTATGTGTAGAGTAGTTAGTTAGTAGTAGTTAGTAGTAGTAGTTAGGCTACTAACTACTCTACACATAAAAACTAAAAATATTGGTCACAAATTAAATAAACATTTTGCGATTATGTCAACATTTTGCGACCTTATCAACATTTGTTGACCTCATCCCAATCATCGATTATTTTTTGATAATTTTTAGCGATCTTTTAGAGATATATTTAGGTCAAGCCCTCCCAAAAACAAAATGATCGATTTTATCAACATTTTTGGAACAATTTTTCAAAATTGAAAACATTTATTGTCTCTATAAATATTTTTTGGCGCCGTCGAAGTCTTGCAACGTTTTCAGCATTTCACAAATTTATCAAAAATTTTCGAATCTATCAGGATTATTACTTTAATAAAAAACACCAGCATTTCTTCGTAACTTTCCATCTCTGTCTTCGAAAAAGCAAAATACAACTCCTAGCGATAGCTATGCAAAGGATTTCATAAAATTAATTCAACCACCATGGATGGATACTGCACTTTAATGCTACTCAAGTGCCCAACAAAAGTCATGCTACTGATATAGAAGATGAAGAAGAAACTGAACGCAAATGACAAGAGCAACAAAAAAAAATTTGATATCATTAATCATGAACGAAGGTAATCGCCTTCAAAATGCTGTCTGTCCAGAATGCTGAATGCCTGCTTTTCTGCTCGTTTGAAAGACTCTGAATGAAAATAATTTTATTGCACGTAAAGCAGCAGCAGAGAGGACGATGTCCTTAAACTTGCGGGTTTTATGCTTGTCATTTTTCTTCTTTTTTGTTTTAGAATTTTCCCTATTGTTGTAGTCCCTATCATTTATTTTTGCTGCTGTTATTTTTTTTTTTTTTTATTCAATTTGCAGACAACAAAAAGGATAAGAAAAACTGGAGCACAAATAAGTAAAAAGACAAAACAAAAAAACCCTATGGCAACTTGTGGCGATACAGTTAATCCGAGAGACATTGGATTATTTTATCACCTTGGAGGAGGAGGAAAATGTGCAATGGTTAAAGGTGCTGACGGACGAAAAAGGGAGTGCCGGCGGGAGAACGGTGTTCCAAAGAAATGTTTGATAATTCAATAAATGCCAGGAAGATATTTAAGCGATTTATGCTGCATACATCAACAAAAAGCAACAAGAACAAAGGAAGCAATTTTGCTTTGCTTCAGCTGTTGCTGAAAAGGATTCTTGATGCGTTCGGGAGGGTGACTAACTGAATTTAAATATTTTAAAGGATTTAGTACGTATTTAAGCCGTATATTAAATAATATCAACATTTGACAGAAAAACAAGCAGATGAAGCAATAATAAATAAATCTGTTAGAAAAATCTGCTAGAAAACGGTTAATTTACTCTTTAAAAATGCACTCTTTAAACTGTCAGGCACATAAAACACTTTTTCTTGAAATGTCCGTCCGTCCAAGTGCGTAGTCAGGCCAATCTTTCCATTGCAATTAAATGTGCCACATAGGTAAGAAGCAGCAGCAAGCAGTCTTGGTCCTTCCAAGTGTCATGCTACAATTTTTCACTTTTGTTCCATATACTTTATCGCCGTGATTTTTTTTAAGTCTTCTTTTGCACACAAACTTTTTATTTTTCTTCGGTTTTTCCTCTTGAATTCACTGCACTGCATTGCACTTTCTATGTAACAACGTCAAGTGCTGTCTGCCACGCCTTTACCGCCCTGCTTGCTCTTTAATGAATGCATTTTACAGCTCACTAAATCTACTGCAAATAATTTATATGGCCTTTGATAGCAACAAGATGCAAAATGCAGCGGCACATCTTCCACAGGTATAAATCAGCGTTGAATCTCAAGCCCCTCCACTCCCCTCAGGACAAATGAAAATGTTGCCAAACGTACAGTATGTTGTATGATGGTGGTGTTGGTATCTATTATGTGGTGGCAAGTGCTGCAGGACTATTAGCGGCGGCAGAATCATGAAATTAGCAAAATACTTTGATAATATGGAGGTACTCTAACGATACAGGAGGGAGAGTGGAAATTTGTGGCAATGTAATTTTAATAAACAAAATTTCTTTATTAAAGTGCGCGAAAAATTTGGATGAACTCTGCATGTATAAAGCATTATAAGCAAAGTACCAAGCAAATATCACGAGAAATTCACCACATAACAGAAATAATATATAACGTTACTGCAGAATTCACCACCGCGTAAAAACAATTCATGTGTTGAAATAAATATTGAAAAATGTTGAGAATGTCTCTCTCTCTTGTCTGCGGTCGCCACTTTTTTGTTAAGATCTTGTCTTTACTTTTTTAACTATCTGAGTGAAATTTTGTTGGATTATTTCAAAAAATGTTTTCAGTATAGCATGTTGAAGCTTTTGCTAATATGGGAGGTACCACGCCCCCTTGTCAAAGTTTGCCTAGTTTTTGCTCAGAGCTTGCACTTGTTTTTTTGTTAGATTATCTCAAATAACGCTATCAGTATAGCATTTTGAAACTTTTGCTTATATGGGCGGTACCACGCCCTTTTGTCCGAATTCACTTAGTTTTTTATCAGAGCTCGCATTTACTGATTTTAGTGTTTGAGTAAAAGGTTGGTGGATTATCTCAAATAATGCTTTCAGTATAGCATTTTGAACCTTTTGCTTATATGGGCGTGGCACCCCTCTAGTTCGAGTACGCTTAGTTTCAACTCAGAGCTGGTATTTACTATCCCTAGTTTTGTGTGTATTTTGGTTGCATTATCGCTTCTAATGCTCTTAAATTGCGTTTCGAAACTATTCATTGTATGGGCGGTAGGCGTGTTTGTTGACCGATTTCACTAATTTTCAATCCTTCGAGCTAACTTTTACAGCAAAGCCACTGTACCAAATTTCATCGAATTATCTTGCTCAGTTTCTCCGTGAAAAATATTTATACAGACAGACAAGCGGACATGGCTATATGTATCGACTCAGGACGCTGATCAAGATAATATATACTTTTCCATACCTGCCACGCCTGTTATGTGGCTGTAATGAGCGATTTAGACCTTTAAACTCTAATTATATTTATTATTAGCCGTATACTAATAATAAAACGGACAATACCGCGAAGTCTAATTTAATTTATGCAATTTTAAAAAATTTTAAAAAATTCAAACCGCCTTAACCGACTTCGCTATTTAAATAAAAACAAATCAAAAAGTTTTATTTTTATAATTTATTGTATTATAAAAATAAAACTTTTTGATTTGTTTTTATTTAAATAGCGAAGTCGGTTAAGGCGGTTTGAATTTTTTAAAATTTTTTAAAATTGCATAAACTTTCAACTCTTTCGCTCACCGTGTGCCACATACAATTTTTTTGAATTTTACTTGACAATATTCAGAAAGGTGCCCCGTAACATATCTACTACCTCTGAAATGAGTTAGTTTAGTTTTAAAACCAAACAGTAGGTATTTATATAGAACAATACCAAAAAAATATTAATTTTAAACTATTTTGGTATAAATTTCATACTTTTTTGGAATAAATTTCAAAGTTTTTTGTAAAAAAATCGGAGTTTAATACCAAACTAGTAAGGGTGTAACCTTTGGCCTGGCCAAACATTAAATACCATACACTGCAATATTTTTGAAATTTTGCTCATATGGGAGGTGCCACGCCCTCTTGTTCGAATTCACCCAGTTTTTGCTCACAGCTTGCATTTATAGTTTTTAGTGTCTGAGTGAAATTTGGTTGGATTATCTCAAAAAACTCTTTCAGCAAAGCATTTTGAAACATTTTCTTGTATGGGAGGTGCCACACCCCCTCTTGTCCGATTTCACCCAATTTTTGTTGAGAGCTTTCATTTATAATTCTTAGTGTTTGAGTCTAATTTGGTTCGAATATCTCAAGAAATGCTTTTAGTATAGCGTTTTGATGTATTTGTTTATATGGGAGGTGCCACGCCCTCTTGTCCGAATTCGCTCAGTTTTTTTTCAGAGCTTGAGCTTATAATTCGTAGTATTTATGTGTATTTTGGTTGCATTGTCGTGAAAAATACTCCTAAAATTGCATTTTGAATATAATTTTTGTATGGGCGGTAGTCGTGTCCGTTGATCGATTTTGCTCATTTTCAATCCCACGAGCTAACTTTGACGACAGAGGTAGTGTTCCAAATTTCATTGAATTATCTTGCTAAGTTTTCAACACACAGCCACCCAGCCAGCCAGCCAGACAGACGGACATGGAGGTGAAGCTGATCAAGAATATATATACTTTTCTATATCTGCTACGCATCCTTCTCTGCGTTACAAACGAAAGGACAAAGTGAATATATCCTGGGTGTAGGGCATAAAAAGTTTAAAATCAATACTAAAAGTAATCAAAAGTAAGAAAAGTAAACTATCGTATTTTAGTGTGTA
>OX638369.1:18626139-18668686 GCA_951812925.1 Calliopum simillimum
GTATGCGTAAGGAGACAATTGATCATTTTCTGGTCCGAATGTAATGCATAAGGAGACAATTTGTTATGCCGAATGACAAACAATGTAAAACGTAAATAGAACATTTTATGCGATGAGACCAGAATTTGGACAAGTCGGTTTCTCCTATGGAGTTGTTTTGGAAAAGTCCATGGTCTTGCAGGGAAAATCAACGTGTTAAAAAATAATTCCATAACTCAATGCTAAATTTTTGTACTTAGTTCCCATTCAAAACTGCAAAGAACACTCATTGAATACTGGTCAAAGTTCCAAGTCAACCAATGTCAATGCACTCAATCATTGCCAACAGTTATTGTTTTGGAAAAGGTGAATCCAGTTAATTGGCGGTGGGAAATAACGCCCAAACACCAAAAATTAAATAATGCCAAAATATTTTCACTAAAATTTGGGCGATAATCATTTTAGAAATAACGCCCAAAATTAAAGATTTATATCGGTTAAGATTTGGGCATTATTTCGTTTTTATTTTGGGCGTTATTTCATTTATAGAAAATACGAAATAACGCCCAAAATAAAAAAGGAAATAATGCTCAGTTATTGAAATAAAATATCGCCCATGTGAAATAACGCCCAAAATAAAAACGAAATAGCTCCCAAATTTTTAACGAAATGAAGCCCTCAATCTCCGTCAAAAGTTAAAGGGAGTGTAACTTAGCAGTTTTCGATTTTTGGTGATATTTCGGCCTGACCAAATATATCGATGGGTTAAAATCTGACATTGAAACTTTAATGCATTTATTCAAAAAGTTTTACAAATGAAGGTTTTTTGTAAACTTTTTTGCATAAAAGTTTATAAAAACTTCGATCACAAAAAGCTTTTTAAAAACTTTTTGAAAAAACTTTTATATAAAATCTATTAAGTTTTAGGGAAAGGTCTTTATAAAAGTTTCTGTTTTGAATTTTATTTTTAAGTTTTTTTTAAGGTTTATTAAACTTTTATTTCAAGAAGTTTAAAGTTTCCTAAACGTTTATCTAAATGATTTAGGGCCGTTTTCACATTATCCAGATAAAATTTTACTTCCACATAAATCAAAATTTTGTATGAAATATATTGCCAAAGTGCTCAACTGAACATTTTAAAATCGGCCCTTAAAAGTTTAAAGACTGACTGAACTTTTAAAAAAGCTTTTAAAAAAGTTTATTTAGAGGTCTGGTTAATGTACAAATGTTGTGTTTCCAATATGTTTTTTTGGCTGAGCTCACAGAGTCAGATAACATTTGTGCTTTAATCGTTATCAATTTTTAAGCCGAGGAAGGCACATAAACCCAAATTGAATTATTTCTATCTATGTATCTCTCTCCACAACATTTCCGATTGTAGAATTTGCTTTCCAAGCAATCTTCTCTTGATAAATTTTGGTCTCCCACATTCGACCTTGTAGATTCCACTGAAGGCGGTATGCACATTTGCTTTAAAAATGTGAACTTTCATTTTGGTGGACCATATTTTGTTCAGATGAGCAAACTTGTCATTCTTTTATGATATTTCTAAGTTGATATCCGGTCTTGCCTGCTACCCGTGGCGAAAATATATACTTCAGTAAGTCCCAGAGGCAGTATTTTATTATTATATAAAAGGCAATAAAGTTTAGAGGGTATAGCGCCAAGGAAGTTGATAATGCTAAGTACATAGATAAGCTTTGTTTCTGGTTACTTTAAGCTGCGTAGTTTTTGTTTTCGATGTATTGATCTAAGTCTCAGGATGATAAGATGATGAGACCAGCGGATTTCTCATTTGGTCTTATGTAGAACTTTATTTTGAATATCAACAGTAATGATCTCTGCTACTTGAAGTTGAAATTTAATTTACTGAGTCTTTTCTGCAAACCAAAATACGAGTACATTTTCCTTTTAATTTAATTGTCAATAATTAACTTATTATAATTCAAAAAATCTCACGTTCTATTTCCTTTGGACACACAAATTTCTGAATATGAAATTATGTCAAATGTTATTCATTCTTGTCTTTCTAATTGGATTTCTTCTGGCGCAGCGAAATAAAGAAAGTAAGCTATAAAGTTTGATTAATGTTGCTATCTTCTTCTGATATTTCTGATTAAGTATTTTATAATTTTAATATATTTTGCTATTTTTTTCACAGTTACAATTGTACAAAAATGTATGCCACAATTGAGACAGTGTTCACGTTTGGGTGTGAAAACAAAATACTGGCGATTCATTGGTGTCGAAGATAAATGTGAACAATCATGGGACTGTTTACAAAATCGATTTATTGTATTTTTGACAAATCGGTCATGTGCAAAATATTGTAATAGAAAATCAGTCGAAGATGTACTAGTAGGTACAAATTCTACTGCTTTAAGACCGCAATCATTGGAACAATCCTTATGGTTTATGCAGTTAACTGTTGTGTTGTTCAGATCATTGGCTTGCTTTAACTAAGTAGCTTGGGCTAACTGCGTGTGGTTTGATGCTGAAGAAATGTTATTTGTCAAAATTATGTTGTATGTTTTTTAGTTGAAATAAAATTTGAAGATTTAATTCTATTTAAACTATCACATTTGAGGATATCAGTTTCCCTATTTTCTGTTTATTCTGAAAATATATGTATATATAAATTATATACATTTGTATATGACCATTTCCGAAAATAATCTTCCCTTATTTGACCTATGTTTTTTTTTTTTTTTTTTTCATATTCTATAGCCAAATGTGTTGTAATATTTTCTTAGATGCGTAAAATGAAATTCAAGAACAAGAAAATTTCGACATGAAGAGATTTCAAGAAAATCGAGATTTTCGATAATATACACACTAAAATACGATAGTTTACTTTTCTTACTTTTGATTCCTTTTAGTATTGATTTTAAACTTTTTATACCCTACACCCAGGGTATATTCACTTTGTCCTTTCGTTTGTAACGCAGAGAAGGAGGCGTAGCAGATATAGAAAAGTAAATATATTCTTGAACAGCGTCACCTCCTGAGTCGATATAGCCATGTCCGTCCGTCTGGCTGGGTGGCAGGCTGGGTGGCAGGCTGGGTGGCAGGCTGGGTGGCAGGCTGGGTGGCTGGCTGGATGGCAGGCTGGGTGGCTGGGTGTCTGGCTGTGTGTTGAAAACTGAGTAAGATAATTCAGTGAAATTTGGAACACTACCTCCGCCGTCAAAGCTCGTGGGATTGAAAATGAGCAAAATCGATCAACGGACACGACTACCGCCCATTCAAAAAATATATTCAAAATGCAATTTTAGGAGTATTTTTCTTGACAATGCAACCAAAATACACATAAATACTACAAATTATAAGCTCAAGCTCTGAAAAAAAAATGGACGAATTTGGACAAGAGGGCGTGGCACCTCCCATATAAACATATGCATCAAAACGCTATACTAAAAGTGTTTCTTGAGATATTCGAACCAAATTAGACTCAAACACCAAAAATTTTAAATGAAAGCTCTCAACAAAAATTAAGTAAAATCAGACAAGGGGGTGTGGCACCTCCTATATAAGCAAGTGTTTCAAAATGCTATACTGAAAAAGTTTTTTGAGATAATCCAACCAAATTTCACTCAAATACTAAAGACTATAAATGCACGCTCTAAGCAATACTTAGACAAACTTGGGAAAGAGGACGTGGCACCTCCTATATAAGCGAAAGCTTCAAAACGCTATACTGAAAACTTTTTTGAGGTAATCCAACCAAATTTCACTCAGTCACTATAAATGCAAGCTGTGAGCAAAAACTGGGAGAACTGGAAAAAGAGGGCATGGCACCTCCCATATGAGCAAAATTTCAAAAATATTGCAGTGTAGGGTATTTAATGTTTGGCCAGGGCAAAGGTTACACCCTTACTAGTTTGGTATTAAACTCCAATTTTTTTCCAAAAAGCTTTGAAATTTATTCCAAAAAAGTATGAAATTTATACCAAGCTAGTTTAAGATTATTATTTTTTGGTATTGTTCTATACAAATTCTTTTTCGTTTTAAAATTAAACTAACTAAATATGAATATTGTCTAGCAAAATTCAAAAAAACTCTATGTGGCACAAGGTGAGCGAAAGGGTTAAAAGGTTTAAATCGCTCATAACGGCCACATAACAGGCGTGGCAGGTATGGAAAAGTATATACAATCTTGATCAGCGTCCTGAGTCGATATAGCCATGTCCGCTTGTCTGTCTGTATAAATATTTTTCACGTAGAAATGTAGCAAGATAATTCGATGAAATTTGGTACAGTGACTTTGCTGTAAAAGTTAGCTCAAAGGATTGAATATTAGTGAAATCGCCTACCGCGCATACAATGAATAGTTTCAAAACACAATTTGAGAGCATTATTAGCGATAACGCAACCAAAATACACACAAAACTAGGGATAGTAAATACAAGCTCTGAGTTGAAACTAAGCGAATTCGAACTGACACGCCCATATAAGCAAAAGTTTCAAAAAGCTATACTGAATGCGTTATTTGACATAATCCAACCAACTTCTACTCAAACACACAGTAAATGCGAGCTCTGACAAAAAACTAAGTGAATTCGGACAAAAGGGCGTGGTACCGCCAATACAAGCAAAAGTTTCAAAATGCTTTACTGATAGCGTTATTTGAGATAATCCAACAAAATTTCACTCAGATAGTTAAAAAAGTAAAGACAAGATCTGAACAAAAAAAAGGCGACTGCAGACAAGATAGAGAGACATTCTCAACATTTCTCAATATTTCTTTTCAACACATGAATTGTTTTAATGCGGTGGTGAATTCTACAGCAACTTTGTATATTATTTCTATAATGTGGTGAATTTCTCGTGACATCTGCTTGGTACTTCGTTTATAATGCTTTATACATGCAGAATTCACCGAAATTTTTCATTGGAGCGCACTTTTAAAAAAGAAATGTTGTTTATTAAAATTACATTGCCACAACTTTTCACTCTCCCTCCTGTATCGTAAGAGTTCCTCCATATTACCGAAGTATTTTGCTAATTTCATGATGCTGCCGCCGCTAGTAGTCCTGCAGCACTTGCCACCACATAATAGATACCAACACCACCATACAACATACTGTACGCTTGGCTTCATTTTCATTTGTACTGAGGGGGGGGGGCTTGAGATTCAACGCTGATTTATACCTGTGGAAGATGTGCCGCTGCATTTTGCATCTTGTTGCTATCAAAGGCCATATAAATTATTTGCAGTAGATTTAGTGAGCTGTAAAATGCATTCATTAAAGAGCAAGCAGGGCGGTAAAGGCGTGGCAGACAGAAAGTGCAATGCAGTGCAGTGAATTCAAGAGGAAAAACTGAAGAAAAATAAAAAGTTTGTGTGCAAAAGAAGACTTAAAAAAAAATCACGGCGATAAAGTATATGGAACAAAAGTGAAAAATTGTAGCATGACACTTGGAAGGACCAAGACAGCTTGCTGCTGCTTCTTACCTATGTGGCACATTTAATTGCAACGGAGAGATTGGCCTGACTACGCACTTGGACGGACGGACATTTCAAGAAAATGTGTTATGTGCCTGACAGTTTAAAGAGTGCATTTTTAAAGAGTAAATTAACCGTTTTCTAGCAGATTTTTCTAACAGATCTTAAATCGTGAGTTTAGTCAGATGTTCAGGTGCAGAGGGCGTGTGAGAAAAATTTATTTTTAAGTATTTTTTATTGCTTCATCTGCTTGCTTTTCTGTCAAATGTTGATATGATTTAATAAAAGGCTTAAATGCGCACTAAGTCCTTTAAAATATTTAAATTCTGTTAATCACCCTCCTGAACGCATCAACAATCCTTTTCAGCAACAGCTGTAGCAAAGCAAAATTGCTTCCTTTGTTCTTGTTGCTTTTTGTTGATGTATGCAGCGTAAATCGCTTAAATATCTTGCTGGCATTTATTGAATTATCAAACATTTCTTCGGAACATCGTTCTCCCGCCGGCACTCCCTTTTTTCGTCCGTCAGCACCTTTAACCATTGCACATTTTCCTCCTCCTCCAAGGTGATAAAATAATCCAATGTCTCTCGGATTAACTGTATCGCCACAAGTTGCCATAGGGTTTTTTTGTTTTGTGTTTTTCCTTATTTGTGCTCCAGTTTTTCTTATCCTTTTTGTTGTCTGCAAATTGAATAAAAAAAATAACAGCAACAAAAATAAATGATAGGGACTACAACAATAGGGAAAATTCTAAAACAAAAAAGAAGAAAAATGAGAAGCATAAAACCCGCAAGTTTAAGGACATCGTCCTCTGTGCTGCTGCTTTACGTGCAATAAAATTATTTTCATTCAGAGTCTTTCAAACGAGCAGAAAAGCAGGCATTCAGCATTCTGGACAGACAGCATTTTGAAGGCGATTACCTTCGTTCATGATTAATGATATCAAATTTTTTTGTTGTTGCTCTTGTCATTTGCGTTCAGTTTCTTCTTCATCTTCTATATCAGTAGCATGACTTTTGTTGGCCACTTGAGTAGCATTAAAGTGCAGCATCCATCCATGGTGGTTGAATTAATTTTATGAAATCCTTTGCATAGCTATCGCTAGGATTTTTATTTTGCTTTTTCGAAGACAGAGATGGAAAGTTACGAAGAAATGCTGGTGTTTTTTAGTAAAGTGATAATCCTGATAGATTCGAAAATTTTTGATAAATTTGTGGAATGCTGAAAACGTTGCAAGACTTCGACGGAGCCAAAATATATTTATAGAGACAAGAAATGTTTTTATTTCGAAAAATTGTTCCAAAAATGTTGATAAAATCGATCATTTGGTTTTGTAGGCGGGTTTGACCTAAATATATTTCTAAAAGGTCGCTAAAAATTATCAAAAAATAATCGATGATTGAGATGAGGTCAACAAATGTTTATAAGGTCGCAAAATGTTGACATACTCCCAAAATGTTGACAGAGTCGCAAAATGCTGTCAAAGTCCCAACATATTGATAATGCTACAAAATATTGACAATGCTGAGAAATGTTGATAAAGTATAAAATAGTTAATACAGTCGAAAAAATCGCAACATATAACAAAAAAAAAAAATGTTGAGAATGTTGATATGGTTGAAAAATCTTTACTACTTAATTGAAAAAATCGAAAAATGTTGCAAATATATGGCACAATCGAAAATTGTTGATAATTCGAAAAATTATGATCCGAGTTCCAAACCGTTGATACAGTCGTAAAAATCGAAAAATTTAACTAAATCAACAAATGTTGACAAAGTTAAAAACTGTTGCAGTAATTGAAAAAATAAAAATATGTTGCGAAAATATAACATAACCGAAAAATGTTGACAAAGTTGTAAAATATTGACAAAATATGATAAACTCGAAAAATGTTGATACAATCGAAAATTGTTGATAAAGTTGTAAAATCTTGATATTGGTCGAAAAAATAACTTAGCCAAATCGAAAAATGTTGCAAAATGTTGACAAAATCGAAAATGTTGATATAGTCGAAAAATGTTGACGATGTTTTAAAATGTTGATACAGTCAAAAAATGTTGATAAAGTTCTGAATTATCTTAAAATGTCTTAGAACTTAGAAGAATTGGTAAACGTGGTAAAATCGGACAATGTTGATTAAGTTGTAAAATGTTGATATGGTCGAAAACTATTAAATAACTTGGCCAAAGCAAAAATTTTGCAAAATGGTGGCAAAATCGAAAAATGTTGATACAGTCGATAAATGTTGATAAAGTTGCTAAATGCTGAAATGGTCGAAAAATGTTTCATAACGTGGCCAAATTGAAAAATGTTGGAACATAGTGACAAAATCGATAAATGTTGATAGAGTTGTAAAATGTTGATATGGTCGAAAACTGTTTAATAACTTGGTCAAAGAAAAAATTTTGCAAAATGGTGGCAAAATCGAAAAATGTTGATACAGCCGATAAATGTTGATAAAGTTGCCAAATGCTGAAATGGTCGAAAAATGTTTCATAACTTAACCAAATCAAAAAATGTTGCAACATCGTGACGAAATCGAAAAATATTGCTGCAGTCGATAAATGTTGATGAAGTTGTAAATTGTTGATATGGTCGAAAAATGTTTCATAACTTGGCCAAATCGCAAAATTTGTAAAATGGAGGCAAAATCGAATAATGTTGATAAAGTTGTAAAAATGTTGATATAGTCGAAAAATGTTTCACAACTTGGCCAAATCAAAAAATGTTTCAAAATGGTGGCAAAATTGAAAATGTTGATACAGTCGATAAATGTTGATAAAGTTGTAAAATGTTGATATGGTTCAAAAAGGTTTCATAACGCAAGAAATCGAAACATGTTGCAAAATTGTGGCAAGTTCCAAAAATGATGATACAGTCGTTAAATGTTGATAAAGTTGTAAAATGTTGATATGTTCCAAAAATGTTTCATAACTTGGCCAAATCGAAAAATGTTGCAAAATGGTGGCAAAATCGAAAAATGTTGATACAGTTGATAAATTTTGATAAAGTTATAAAATGTTGATATGGTCGAAAAATGTCTCACAACTTAAATAAATCGAAAACCAAAATGTTTCTACACAGTCGATAAATAATATTGAAAATTGTTTAAGATTTGGAAAAATCGAAAAATGCTCAAAAATGGTAAAAAATATAGGTTATTTCGAAAGATGTAGAAAAAATCAAATGAAATTGCTGATATGTTAAGCAGTGCTAAGAAAAAAACAAAAAAACGTTTATGAAAATAAATCGACGACCAATGTCAGCTGAAAAAGTAAGGCTTATACAGTAGCGGAGATGTTTGACGCCAAGCCCTTGAACAAAGTTCATAAGAAAAAAGAGAACATTGTAGACTATTTAAAATAATTTAACTACAATAACTTTAATAATTTATTAACTCTTTTAAAATCGAGAAAATTAAATTATTAATTTTTAATTAATCAACCCTGACACACAAGGAACAATAAATAAGATTTTCTTTATTAATAAAATATTTTCAATTTATTTCACTATAGAAAAAAATTCAAGAAATGGGAAAAATATATAGAGGAATCAAAGTCACTGTATTCAAAGATTCCAAGAAGATGATTCATTTTGGTCCTTTGCCACCTTTAGAGGGTATGGAACAATAACGAAACAAATATCGATACTAAAACCGATGCCAACTTAAAGTCGCTACTGTGTTTTATATCTTCAACTTTGCTCATTTGAACTAAAATTTATCAACATAGTAAATTTGCATAAATTTATCAATGTCCCCTTATTTGATAAGCTGCCTCTTGTTTTATGCTCATGTTTGATTTTTAGCCCGCATAAGATGAATTTTTTGCTTTACATAAATATTTCACAGTATTTTTTAACAGATTTAGTTAGATGGAATATTTTCCCATTTTTTTATTGTGTTGATCAAATCACCTAAATTGCACAAAAAAAGTTATTGGCATCTGTATTATCTTAGGGTCAGTAGGGTTCACTTTTACTTTTTTCGTTTTTTTTTTTTTTTTGGTTGCTGCCCACATAATTACATTAACTACACGCCCAACTAAAATACAAAAAAAAAATAAAAAAAAGTGGCGGTTTCTAGGGACAGTTTTTTTCGGCGGCTGTTTCTTTTTTTTTTCATGTGCGCGCTCATACAGAGTTTGGTTCATAGAATTTTTTCTAACGCGCCTAAAGGGTCCTTTGCGTTTGAACATGTGCGTAGTTACATACATATACATATGCATGGGTTGTTTATAAAAAAATGTTTGGGAAAACGCTTTTATGGCAATAGTAGTTGTGCAAAGTTTTTCACTTATGCATATGTTGGTAAGCTTAATATTTATGCTGTCCTATTGGGCGTATGAAACAAATTCATAAAGTTCCAAGCCATTAAATAAACGAAAAATCATTTAAAATTTTTTGCTTTTTCTTTTTGCATCATTTTGGCTTGTTTTTGCGCCAAAAAGATATAGGGAAAATCATTTTAATTTGTGTAAAATTAATTTATGGCATATTTAATAAGTTTTCAGTTATTTTTTTCTACAATTTAAATTTTTTTTTTTTTTTTCTTATTAATATTTTTGTTTTATGGAATTACTGGAATGTTGCCATCAAAAGAAGTATCCTTTAATCATACAAATTGCTTAAAGTTGCCAAGGGAAAATATAATGCAAATAAGTAAACTTTTATACATAGCATATTCAATTTGTGAGATAATTGAAGCGATGTCCTAAATTTTATTATAATAATTTTCTTTTTAGTTTGTGATGGGCGCGCCAAAGTTCAAACGTAAATTTAAAATAACATTTGAAATGCTTTTGTAGTTAGCAAACTCTAAAATTAACGCTTTGTTTTAATACGAAGTAAAACACAGTTATTGCAGATTCACTTAGGTTATTAAATATTGTACTTAGGGTATAAATTTTTGCTAACAGCATCATAGCTAATTCGTTCCTCATTAAATCTTACCTTCTATTTTTTAGAATTAGATCATTACTTTCGAAGTTATCATCTACTGAAGCATAGATGTCCCAACTCAATACAAAGACTTACAAAAATTATAAATCTTTTGTATGGTGTCAAAATATCTTTACTTCTATTGGATGATAACTTGGAAAGTAAATAAGGAAGGTAATGGCTATCCGATGTGATTAAAAGAAATTAATAACGATGCTTACTGTTAGTGTGGTACAACTTCCAATATGCCTCATAACAGCTATTTTTGGAACTTTAAGCAAGAACATCTGGGCAAATAGATTCAATTCAGTGACTTTGATACTATTTTTGTATTCAGTAAGAAAAAAGGAATTACTTGAAATCGATCCCATAACTCTATGCAGTAAAATCTGTATAAGTCTTCTATATTGAGATTCAAACAAAAAATGTAAAAATTTCTCATACTTAGTTTAGATTTAATCTTTTACTAGAATCGCTGAATGGTCAAAATTTAACCACAAATGTATTAAATATCTAATTTTGGTACTTTTTGGCCAGTTTTAGTACTTTTTTGTTATTTGGTACAAAATAGAAATATTATCCCTGATGCAATGAAAAGAAAACAAAAAACATCAAGTCAGTGTCAGTCAGCTTTTTGTCTTATCTTTATCTGTATCCTCTCTTGAGGTCTGTGTGACCGCGTATTTTGCCGTTGTTAACATTGAAAAATTTGCATTTAATTTTATCTGACTTAATGGCAAAATATTAAAAAAAAAATTTAACTTTGTGCACATTTAAACACAAATAACTTTCTAATGGTGTATATTTCAAAGTCGTGCTCCTTTTCTAAGATAGTAAAAAAGGTAGGACAAAATTTTGGCTTGCATATTAATAAATAGATTTAAAGTTTTCAAAACTTTCGAGGTACTTGGCTGTATTAAGATTGTCACAATCATCAAAAATGAAGCAGCTTCAGGTTTATTTTATCAGTTTCATATTGTAATTTTTGCGCTTACAAAAACTCATGTTTTTGAAAACCTTTCTCCTAAATTTTCCCCTAGCTTTGTTGCTAATATTGTGTTATATTTCAGAGGAATATATGTTATTTTTTATAAAAATTTTTGAAGCATTTTATCATTTTCTAAAAAATCTTCGAAGACCAAAAAAATTTGTACACTCCTCAGAGCATGCTTCACACAAGTAAATATATTTTCTCTTGCTTTTTTACGAATTTTTTTCCTCTTTTTCTTTTGCTTAATTCTCTGAAATACTTGTACAACAATCAATTTGTTTTCGAATTGCTATTGATGAATAGAATCAAGCAATGATTTGCTTAGCTGACCAAGCGTGTGATACTGCTACATCACAAACAACAAGTGAAGTCTGGGTTTTTTTTTTAATTTTTTCAATTTACCCTTTTTTTACTAAATCAAAATTGAATTGAATTGTTATGTGTATACATACATGGTGTGCAAATTAGATGGTACCAGTTCGAAGTAAATACGGACCTCTAGGGCTTAAAGATATCAATCTGTATTCTTAATAATTTTTATATTGTAGCTTACTAATTTATAAATTGAGTAAGTTGTAAAATATTGCTAAAATAAAATAATCGCCTAAAAATATGCAATAAGAACTGTTAAAATTGTCACTGCAATTGAATACATAATTCTATGAATATATATGTTGCATATTTTTAGGCGCCCATTTTAATTCAATCAATTACAATTTGCATAAATCCATTAAATTATGAAATTATAAAATATGCGCTCTATTTATACATAATTTATATAATAAACGATTTAATGTCTAAATCAGCGTTACTTAAATGTCAAATTAGTTGATTGCATAACAAATCGATGTCAGGGTTATAAACTGTTGAAAACTCCATTTCTTTTTTTTTTTTTTTTTGTAGCCACCATGTAAAATATGTGCGCAAATATTGAGATTTTGTATTAAATACGGTTTTAGTTTTAGTTTAGAAAGTATACAAATAAATGCTGGTATATTATACACTTGAAAAAATTCAGAGCACATTGAGTTGTTTTTATTTTAGTTTTGATGTTTTTTTTTTTTGTCGTTGCATTTATGGTACGTTCATTTGGTAAAATTTTATACCTCCATTTTATTTTACTTTTTTTCCAAACAATTTGTAATCTGTCACTTTAATTAATTTTCTAAAAGGCTGCTCAATGTGAAAAAATAAAAAAAAAAATCACATAAAAATCCTTTCGCTGTCAGCAACTTTGTTCGAAGGGTTTTTTTTTTTTTAGAATAAAAAATAGAAAATGTTCCTGGTGAAAATTAAAAACGTTTGTTAGGGTTTTCTATTTAAATAAATAGTGTGCATATGTTGTTTTATTTAGGTTTTTTTTGTTTTGGATAATTTTTAATTGAGATTGAGACTGATGATAGTTGGAACAGCCATTTTTTGCACACATGTTGACATTGAGTTTTACCCGCCATATATTTTCAGTTTGCTAAAAATGTTGATAAATATATAATATTTTAAGATAAAAATAATAAATATTTACCAATTATTTAAAGGGTTTTGTTCAAAGGAAGATTTGTTTTTCGAACTTTTAAACGTATATCTGTTGCATTTTACAAAACAACCTAACTTGAAATTGGTAAAATTTTAAGTGAGCTAAAAACAGATTAATCGCTTCACAATAATGTGGCTGAATTTTTTTGAAGCAGTTTTGCTAACCCAGAACTGTCAGCTATAAAATTAATATTTCTTTTTTGTCTGGCAACACTGTACCGCACAAATGGCGGCAAATTAAATCATTGCCTGAATTATGGGACACTCTCATATCACTGGAACTAAAAATTATAGAAGCATGATGATTATTGTTGAAGAAGCGCATTTCAATTTTATATTTCTGACTTAAATCCAGGAAAATTGTCTCATTTTGAATTGGGCTGTTTTGTCAAAAGTCCACAAGTATAACGTCCATATACAATTAAAAAGCATTTAGTCCGTTTTTCAAGTTTTGAGATATATGAAGTTCAAAAAATTAAATATTGTTTTTTTTTTTTTTTGTATGGAAATCGTTGTCTTTATTTAACTCTTATGATAAAAATGTAGAGATGTAGCTAAATGAGTCTTATCAAATTGAAGACCATAATATTCACTTGTATAGGGGCGACGTACTAGGTGGTTGTGATGTTAGAATTTTCTTAAAAGTTCTTTACACTTCTATACAGTACATTTCCATACTTTTCAATTTTGTGCAATACAAAACCATATGCACACATTCAACATTGACTCAACAGCCACAGAATTTACTTCATGGTTCTGGAAGAAACATGCAAAACTCACCATATACGTTTTGGTTTGTGCATACGCTTAGAAATTGGATTGATTAGTGAGTAGCACAGGGTGTACTGAAATTTATTTGTCTATGATTTAAGCATAAGCTTATGTAATAGGCGGACATTCGGAGCTTCTAATATAAAAATTATTCCATCTTGTTATAATTATTGCATTTTTTTGGAATATGTACAACAAAACTTGAGTTAATGACAAACTACTCATGCTTTTGTGTGCTTATTTCGAAATTAAGTAATGAACATTTGTGAAAGCTTCACAATAGATTCTATCGGCATTAGGGTATAACGCCCAAGGAAATAACGCCCAAGGAAATAACGCCCAGAAAAAAAACGAAATAACGCCCAAATCATTTTCATATAAATTTGGCCGATAATCATTTTGGAAATAACGCCCGAATATTTGGGCTTTATTTCGTTTTTTTTGGGCGTTATTTCCTTTTTTTTTGTTTAAAAACAAAATAACGCCCAAAAAATAAAATGACGTGATACAAAAAAAAAAAAAAAAAAACGGCCAAAAATATGAAATAACGCCCAAAATCAAAAACGAAATAGCTCCCAAATTATTTAAATATAAATTTGGGCGATAATAATTTTGGAAATAACGCCCAAAATTTATTTATATGAAAATAATTTGGGCGTTATTTCGTTTTTCGTTATTGGGCGTTATTTCGTTAAAAATAAAATGAAATAACGCCCAAAAAACGAAATAAAGCCCAAATTTTTGGGCGTTATTTCCGAAATGATTATCGCCCAAAATTTATATGAAAATAATTTGGGCGTTATTTCCTTTTTGTTTTTGGCCGTTATTTCATATTTTTTGGGCGTTATGTCGTTTTTTATTTTGGGCGTTATTACGTCATTTTATTTTTTGGGCGTTATTTGGTTTTTTTTTTTGGGCGTTATTTCCTAACGCCATAGAATAACTCATTTAACATCCCTGGATGGTGTAAAGCGTAACGTGGACAAAACAAAAAACATGAAGTTACTACTGTGCCTATTTTCTTTCATCTTTGTTATTCATCCTATTTTCAGCTCTGAGTGATAGCGCATTTTGTTGTTATTAACATTAAAAAGTTTCTTATTTAATTTTACATAACTCAAAGGCACAATATTAGAATAATTTTAACTTTTTGCAAATCTATACACATATACCTTTCTAACTGTACACAACTCAAAGTCGTTCAGCATTTCGAACATAGTAAAAAAAGGGTGACAAGTTTTTCTCCCGCGTTTTAATATATAGATTTGATGAATCATCATTTTGGTAAATATTTGTTACGACATTGAAAGTTAAATGTCACAAAGAAATTGCAATTTTCAAATTGAACACTTTCTAACTTAACATTGAAAAAATATCACTCACATTTATCACTGCCATTACTGTGGCTTAAGCAAATGTTCAATCAAATCAAACCCATCCAAACTTTACAAACTTTATATAATTTTGCAGCTTTAATACCTCTCTTTAATCATGAATTTTGTAAATTTAAATGCAATTTTTACGAAAATTTACGAAAAATGTAGATAACAAAAATCAGCTTTTTCGCCCATACATTGCGTTCTAATCCAAAAACCCATGTTGTTGGTAGAACTGCTGGCAACTACTTTTGTATCAAACGGTAAGCGTTGCAGCCGCTTCTTTCTATTTTATATATATTTTTTTTTTTTTGCTTTTTTGCATATTTAATGATGCAAAGCCAAAAGTTTTGCAGCGCACTATATGTGGTTGCCATAGCAGCGGCGGCAACGTTCATCAATTGTGAATGATATGAACGCATGCATGATGCGAGGGGGGCACTCACGCTGTACTAACAAATGCAAACGTTGTATTTGCGTGGTAAAAAATTGATGCTCCCACTAAGCCAAAAGGTAAAAGCAGCTAAAAAAGAAAAAAAAAAACATCAAAAACTTGGTTACAAATTGTTAGCTGTTGTAGGAGGGCAGGCGGTGATGGAGAACTACCACACATTTTGAAGAGTCATGAATGCAAATTTTTTAGTTTCATACGATAGCAGCAAGGAAAGAGTACCAAAAATGGCTCAAAATTGATTTGATACGCAAAATCTTGAGCCTGATTGAAAGGCGACGATATTGGTGCGCCACGGCTATGAATGTCGCGCGCTATCGTATGTATGCAATTTTGCTGCTGCTGCATTGAAATCATGGGGAATGATGTGGCATGGAGCAATGCATAAAAAAATGTGGGGGATGGTTGGTGCAATCATGTTTGATTTTCGCTCGAACGACAAGACAAGTGTTTCGGTTCGTTGAATATGTAATGAAAAAAAAAGGATGTTGCTGATGTTGTCGCGCTGCTTTTGCTGCATGCATAAAATTTGCATATGCTGAGCGTTAGCGGCGACTGTGGCAGGCAACTGACAGCATTAGTTGGCAAGGATGAGTGCTATGTATTTCTGATATGGTTGTTCAAATTAATAAATATTGAGGTCATGGCTTTTTTTTCGTCTTTTGTATAGCGTTGATAATCCTATGAAAAAAAGGATTTTATGCTAAGGAACTTAATTACAGTTAATATAATTTTCAAAAGTTCTTTCTATGCATTGTAATGGGCATAAATTAAAATGCGATAACTCAGCGATTTTCTAGAATTAATTAAAAAAATATTTTAGTAAATGTATGCTGAATAATTTAAAAGAAAAAATTAAATAAAACATAGATAAAGAAATATTTTATATGAAGAATATTAACCCATTCGAGGCGGACACCTAATTTTTCGAATTTCGTAATGAAAATTCACAGATTATATAATATTGAGCTCCTGAACATGAAAATAAAGTTTTTTTTTGGGCCACCCTAAAACCTTTTCTATTATGAAGTGGGTCCATATGGTACCACCGCTTCGACGCACTACCAAATATTGAAAAAAAAAATTTCACATAAAATACGAAAATGTATGGAAATCGATAAATATTTTATGTTTTTGTAGAAAATGTTGTTAATTTTTGTTATTTTATGACAAAAAACTTATCCAGGCAAGTTCTGAAATCCGATTTACTTCGGAATCGGAATGAAAGCAATCTTTAAGAGCTCTGTATTGCGACAAATAAAATGGAATCGGATTTATATTGCAACAAATAAAGTTTGCTTGTGGTTTCTAATTGATTTACCGAAACAAAAATCCGATTTTGTGCTAATTATCGAAACGCGGAGCTCTTAAAGATTGCTTTTATTCTGATTCCGATGTAAATCAGATTTCAGAACATGCCTGATTATAACTGAAAAAGTGACTTTTATATTTATCAAAAAATTAACGAAAAATGCAGTCAAAAAACACAGATATTGTGAAAAATATGGTTATCTTTGAAGCATGGCCAAATGCAAAGGGCCGCGTTGCATTTTTCACATTTTACGCGTGAACGACTTTTGCATGATTCTATCTTGCATCGGTTTTTGGTGCCTTTGCATGGATAGTGATCGTCTCCATCATGGTGGTCAGCCAAAGGAATGACCTGTAATGCATCGCCATGGAACAGGAGGAATGGGTGAAACATGAAAAGACGTCGAAGGTCTTTCGTCATTTGCATCATTATCCTTATCAACTTCCACATCCTCCGTTTCTATCTCAGTAAAATCATCATGTGGGCCCCAAACGAATTCGACTTCAACCAACTGATGCAACTGATAATGATGCAAGTCGGTAATGACGCCTCCTTCATCTTCATTTGCATCGTCTTCTGCAAAATCGTATCTTACATCTGGGGGCTGTATGTATACGGCTTCAACTTCTTCTAATTCATCATTCAACAATGACTGTAAATAGTCCTGTACTTCGTGTAATTTCATACTAGCAAAAAAAAATCTCGAATCATTTACAAACAATTCCACAGATATTCAAAACAAACAAATATATGAACAAAAAGTTCGAAAACCATTCAAAATCCATGAAAATATAGGAAAAAATTGTTTGGTGATTTTGTAGTGTGTCGAAGCGATGGTCCCATATGGACCCACTTTTTTCTTAACACAAAAATCCGCTTACAAGACACTAAAATTTTCACAACTAAAATAAATTATTTTGTAGCTTATTTCTTCTATTTTCGTATTATACACACTTTGTTCCGATAAAGATTTTAAAAATATTATAAAAATGCACTCAAAACTTGCGACCATTCATTTTTGTCACTTTTTTCTGAAAAAAAAACTTTGATCACTTTTGGCGTGCTTGCTCAACAACAACTGTAAAGCAACTGAAAAAACCAAAACAAAGAAAGATAGCGGGAAGTATTCCCTAGTAGAAAAGCGACATAGCACCAATTGTGAATAATATTTGTAGGATTTGGCATTACCACTTCCAAAACATTCCAAATGGGTCCATATGGAACCATCGCTTCGATTGGGTTAAGTAGTACTAAAGAACTAAAATAATGAATAAACAAAGTCCTTTTACAAAAAAAAAAGAGAAAAAATCAATAATATACGAATAATTTAAAGAAAAGGTTTTTGAGGTTGTTGTTGTATAAATTTGGGTATTTTTGCTTCATTTATGAGGAATAGTAAATAAGTGACGTTAGAAGGTTGAACAATGTCCACACATTAAAAAAATCACTCAAATCTGGTTAACTGTTCCTGAATATCTTAGATTTCACGGACAGAGCCGAGGGAATTTTGAATAAATAATTATAACAAAACGTCACCGGCAACATTTCCGTGTTATTAAGGTTTAAAATATCACTGACAAAACCGATGTAATATAAAATACAAATTTTACAGAACCGCACTGGGCAATATCTCATCCCTATAAAAAAAATCATAAAAATCGGAGAATCGTTCGCGAGTTATGGAGTTTTGTAAATTTTTCTTTTACAACTTTCCGGGTTTGAGCCCCTAGAATGGGGGTCAAAACAAAGTTTGTGAAAAAAAGCGATAGCTTATTTTTTCTCTGGTTCAATTACCTATAATCCCCCATCATTACTATGCGTCCCAAAGCGGGCAAAAAATGCTGCTATAATAAACTCACATTTGGTTCACTGTGCGTTTTCTTTACCCAATCTAGCGAAGTAAATGGATTTATTTTTCGGCCTAAAAAATTAAATCAAAGAACTGTATGCACCCAACTAATTACTGCAAGTGCAAGTGTATATCTGAACAAAGAAATATAAATATTTTATAAATAAATCTTTGAAGTAAAAGTGTAATTTTGTATATGTTTCAACAAAGGTTTCCTTCCAATTGCATTACGAATAATGCCGCAAGGTATGCAACATTAAACAAAGTACCAAGCCAAACAAGCTAAAAATTGTGTTGCATACTTTTCTAGCACACTTTGGATGATTTTTATAAATGTATTATTAAAAAAAAAAAATATAACGCTACAGTGGGTGTTAACGCCAAATGACATTTCACGTAGAAACTTAAATAATTTTTCAGCTGAAAAAAAAAGGACGGTTTCAAAGGACTTATACTTATACGGTTGAAAAATTATTTAAAGTGTAAGTTAATAAAATTTTAAATAAGTAACTTATTTCTATGTCTACCATTGAAGTAAAAGCATTATAAACAGTGGCAGAAGGTATGCAATATTAATATTCCATGAAACGAAATGTTAATCAAATCAGTTTACTCGCTTAAAACCGTAAAATATAAACAAATTTTGAAAAAAAAAAAAATCTTGCATACTTTTAGAAAAAGCTTCTAGACTTACTAATTTCAAGCAAATTTGCGGATTTCTCAGAATCTATACTCCCACATTCATTTTTTTCCAAACTTAATTTTTCCAAAATGCATTATTAACAGCGCCAAAGGGTATGTAAGATTAATGTGCCTTACAACGAAATGTTAATCAAATCAGCTAACTCGCTTAAAAGCGCAAAATGATGTTGCATACTTTTAGGAACTTCTTTGAGACTCACTACTTTCAAGCAAATTTTGCTGATTTCTCAGAATTATTTTACTAACTAAACAAGAAAGCAAATTTCTCAAATATTATTCAATTTACCAAAAAATGTTCCTTGGGACTTATTTTGGCAAATTCGCAGAACTGGCTTTAGATATAAATTAAATTTCTTTGTCAATACCAAGAGCAACGTGATGTCCCTGAAGTTTTGAAGTCACTAGTGATTGGAGTTGAGAAGATGTGGAATGTGAACAAAAATGCTGTTACTCTAATTTAAAAAAAAGCTTCTATGATAGTCTTTACCATACTCCTTGCGGCAATTTCCGAAAGGAGAAATTTCAAGCGCTTCTGAACTTTAAATGCGCTTGTTCCCATAGAAATTTAAAAGCACTTACACATTGATTTTTTGTAAAACTGCAGTAAGGACAACATGGGTTCGAACCCAGCGATGGTGATTTTTTTTTTATTTTTTTTATTTTTTTTTTTATTAAGAAATCTTTTATTCAACGTTATTTTAAATCACTTTTCTATTTTCCTTTCTCTTATTTATTTATTTTTGCTAAATTGAATTGAAACTGATTACACAATGATTCCATGTAAGGCTTTAGTAAGAACAACGTGAGTTCGAACCCAGCCCGTGTGATTTTTTATTTATTTTGCTTTATTTTCTTTTTATTAAAAAATTTTTTATTCAACATTTTTTTATTTCACTTCTCTAGTATCCTTTCTCTTATTTATTTACTTTTGTTCAATTAAATTGAAACTGATTACACAATGATTCTGTGTAAGGCTGTAGGAAGCATTCAAATGTCAAATTCTGTTTGGACAATATTTGTTAAATATACAAATTTAACACCTCTTCATCGTATCGACAAATGGGGTAGCGGTCTAACGAGTTTGTAAATGTAAGTAAAAATAATATGTTTCTATCTATCACACGGACGGTCCGCGATTCAAATCCTTGCTAGTTTTGTTTTTGATACCCTACACCCAGGGTATATTCACTTTGTCCTTCCGTTTGTAACGCAGAGAAGCAGGCGTGGCAGATATAGAAAAGTATATATATTCTTGATCAGCGTCACCTCCTGAGTCGATATAGCCATGTCCGTCTGTCTGGCTGGCTGGCTGGCTGGGTGTTGAAATACACTTTTTGGGAAAACTAAGCAAGATAGTTCAATGAAATTTGGTACATTGCCTTCGTCGCCAAAGTTAGCTCGGGGGATTGAAAATGAGCGAAATCGGTCAACGGACACAACTACCGCCCATACAAAAAATATGTTCAAAATGCAATTTTAAAAGTATTTTTCACAACAGCGCAACCAAAATACGCATAAATAATAAAAATCGTAAGCGAAAGCTCTACGAAAAAACTGAACGAATTCTGACAAGAGGGCGTAGCACCTCCCATATGAGCAAAATTTGAAAAATACTGCAGTGTAGGGTATTTAATGTTTGGCCAGGCCAAATTTTACACCCTTTTTAGTTTTTTTTTTCATTTTATTGAAAGAACGCTTACCGGCGCATTACAAATAAGTGCTTCAAAAGGCCTTTTTATGTAAGTCTGCGAGCTAAAGAGCGCTATCATCCTGCATGCAATGTTAAAAAGATAGAATAGTTCTTACGGAGCGGAAGCGCTTATTGGTGAAAAAGAAGCACTTCAGAATGGTTTTTGAAGCACTTCTTTTGCTCTTGGGTTCGTTTCTGTTTCGCGCCGTTGAACTGGCCCTTTTCCTCATTTATAAGATGATATGTTGATATCAGTTAAATAAATATGACACCAATACGGAGAAAGACAAATAGTTCGTACCACTTTATTTCTAGTAAATTTTACTAGAATTCAAGTCAATATAAGAAGTTACAACTCCTCCATAAATCAAATTTTACTTTCCTGCCTTAGTAAATTCAGAATTTTCGAATAACGGCATAGTATTTTTTTTTTTTGGAAAAATTTAAGTGATACGTAATAAACCTAACTTTAAAGTTCAAACAAAAAAAAAACCAACTGACCGCATTGGGATTCGAACCGGGATCCGTCCGTGTGATAAGTAGAAACTATCATTTTTACATACGATAACAAACTTGTTAAACTTCTACACCACTGACCTATATATATGATCAAGGGGTATACAATTTTATATTAACCATTTCAGGACCATAAGGAATTGGGAGCTTATGCAACCATGTTAGATATTTATAATGGTCTATTGGGCGTCCTGAAAACATATTTTAAAATAAAAATTCAAAAATTTTTAACGTTTTTTTTGGAATTTTCTGGGACATATGTGTCCCTATGGTCGTTAAGGGAGACTTTTTCCCCATACATTTTTATATGGGGAAATATGCCCTTATTTCAAAGGGTGATAACTCGGAAAGTAAGGGTCGAACTGAAAAAATTTTAAGGTATGGTTTGATAGGTAAGGTCAGTGTCAAAAAGGACGTTACAGTACATATGTCTACTAACAGGTTCATTAAATTTTTTTATTTTGATTGCCTGTAAAATTGGTAAAATTGTAGTACAAAAGTGAGTTGAAAAGTTACCCTTAACGACCATAGGGACACCGGGGTCCCATTTTGAATTTTATGATTTATCAATATACTAAACTTAAATAATGGTTCAATTAATGTATAAAACAACAACTTATTAATAACAAACTGTCACATTAGAATGATCATACCAAAATATCGGTGCTTCTGATGGTGTTGCCAGATTTAATAGGAATGAAGGAAGCGTTTAGGAACTGATAAATGTCAAAATTACATATATCGGTTTCTTACTTATTTAAATATAATTTATTTTTGTCTTGGGACATATATGTCCCTATGGTCCTAAAAGGGTTAAGCAGGTGTCTGTCCAAAGATAAATAAATTTACCAGAATTAGAAAGTAAAAATGACTATATATTTTTCTTACTCAACGTATAGAACAACATGCACAATTAAGAGTAAACATTACTTTGCTTCATTTCCGATATTCAAAATTACAGGTTATCATACCAAATATATCAATGCTTAGGTAGACCAACACTAAAGCACGTTTTTGAATACATTTATACACATTTTTTATTACGATTGTCAGTGTAAAGCTCGAAATGACAAATTTTAAGCACGTAATATTTTTTTTTATTGTTAAGTTGACTTTTTGTCTGCCTGTTATCCTGTCTATATGATTTTTTGTTTTCCATGTTTTTTCGCCGACACCCACAGACTTTGGAGCGCATTGAGGTATATTTGGTCTCACTGTCTGTCTGTATGTCTAACTGTCAACTCTGTAGTGCTGCTCATCGCAATCGTGACAGTCTGCCTCAAGTTTTTCAATATCCTCTTGATGTCCTGCATAACTTTGTATCTGTTTTTTCATTATTTTGCATCATCATGATGGTTTATGTGTGTTTTTTCCAACGTTACAGTGTTTCAGCAGCTGTCACTTTGGCACACACATGTAAAGCTCAAATTTTCAGAAAAGCGGCAGCGCACAAAAAAATGGTCAACAATTTTTCGGGATGGCAATAACAACAATAGCAACTATACGCCAATGAATTGAAACTCGAGTTGTTGTTATTTTTAGTTGTTGCTGCTGTTGTTATTGCTTTAGTTTAGTTCTATGCGATAAAAGTTGAATGAAAAAACACAAAAAAATTAACAAACAAAAGTAGTGTAGGGTTTTTTTTTAAAAAAAAAGAAAATGAAAAAAATCTCGATTTCATTGCCTGCCTGCTGGCGGAGAGTAACAGCGATTGCTGTTGCTGGAGCTGCAGGGCAGCTGTCCAGTCACTTGCAATATCGCAAGCTCGTCGCATGTACATGGCTCTTCTACAGTTCAGCTGGCGCGACAAAGTTGTCATATGCAGCGTTACATGATAAAGTCAAAAATGTATACTGCTGTTGCACGATTGGGGGTGTGCAGCAATTGCTGCAAGTGTTATTTGTTGTTTTTTGTTTGTGCTGCATGAGTTGTAAATAAATGGTGGAATATTTTTCGTTTTAGTTTTTGTTTTGTTTGTTTTTTGAAGGAAATTAAAATTTAGTTTGAGTTATGACGGTATTTAGTTTTTAATGCCTAAAAATATGCAATGCATTTTTTTGATTTCTTTTTTTTTTTGGAAAATCTGTTAGTGATATATTTGTTCTAAAGTTTTTCCACAAAATTTGTTTTCTGCATTTTTATATTATAGTACTTGCTATAATATATACCAGGCATTGAAATAAGCTGTAGTAACACCCTATTTCTGCAGTAGTAACTTCAAATTTGCAGTAATAACTTCAGAATATTGTAAAAAATTGTAATAATAATTTTCACCCAAATACATATAACTTTGTTTTGCGTTAATGGTTGAAACTAAATACTTATCTTGTTTCGCATATTACCGTTGTTTTAGTTGTCTAACCTCACCAATCTGGGCTAAAATGTAGCAACCACAATAAGTACTCGGCAACTCTACTTTAAACATATTTTTATAAATGCATTCGAAGAAAATTTCGCTATAGATTTTAAATTTAAAATTGAACCATTGCCATGATATCTGCTATTTAATATTAATATTTAATATTAATGACTTGAATAAGACATTAAAAAAATTTTGCTAAAAATTGCAAATAAAAACAAAAAATAAAAATTCTGCAGTAATAACTTTTGCTTATTTCAACCCCTGCTATATACATAAAATAAATACAACAGAAAAACATCTAACCATTTTGAGTTTATTTTTAAGGTTTTCATATAACAAGAGTTGGTCATATGTTCGAAATTCGACCACTTCATTAGGGGCGTGGCACTGCTCACTATAAAACAAATACTTAAATATATTTCCTGGGATGCAATAAGACGCAAAAAGTTTTTCATTTCCATTTTTAAGGCTAAGCATATCTCTATCCCATGTTTCAAAAAAGTCAATGCAGTGATTTGGTCGTGATGGCGTATATTCTTTTCGATCCTTTCACCCATCCTGAAAAGAATCTACTTCTTTGAAGAATTCTCCAACACAGTGACACCGTGGCGCCGCCAATTAAAAATATGAAGGTTATATTATTGTTCCTTAGTGTTAACCCTGATAACATTCGCATACTTAGCACTTGCAGCTCTTGTTTTATTTACCAAAAGGCTATTTTTGTGTGAGCATGGTCTGGCTAAAAATATTGTTTTTATTTTTCACATTTTTCCATAACTGCGAGTACAACTGCAAAAACAACAAGAGTTAAAAATAGCAATTTCACTCTTTGCCAACTTGTTTTAACGTTATTTATGAGCCAAATAGCAACAGCAACAAGAAAAGCAAAACGCGTACACCAAAAGGATCACAAACAAATGCAGCAAATTGCTGACGCTGTTGAAAAAGCGACAATTTTTTTTTTTGTCAGAATATTTGTTTTTTTTTTTAATAAAATTTGTTGCCATTTTTATTTTTTTTCTTTGTCTTCTGACAGACAAAATTGGTTACAAGTGAATTGCGTGTTATTTTTCACATGTGTGCAACTGTTGCTGGAATAGCTAAGGTGTGAATGTTAAAGTGTGCGCGCATAGTTTCATAAGTGCATGTAATTGTGAGCTACACTTCAGACGTGTAGAATTAATCAAAATCTACTCAAATATTTAATGTTAACTGGAATCCTCTTAATTTTGCGTCATTTTCAGCGCTTCAAATTCTTTCAGTGTATGTTGCACTGCTGTTGACAGTTGTTTTGTCGTGTGTGTGCGTGGAATAATTGCCAACAAATGATGTTGCATTTTTTGAGTAAAAGAAAAACATCTAATCTGTTTTTTTAGTTATTAAACTCTAAAAGATTTTCATATTCTTTCATTGCAGTAGAAAATATATTAAATTTTAAGCCAAAAAATATGCAATGAAAATTCATTGGTAAACAATATTCTTAGTTCTTAGTTCGTTGCTCCGTAAAAGATTTTCTTGTTAATGTTGCCATCTTACAAGGTATATAAGTATTTAGGTAATCGGTTTTATTAAATAGTTACTTTTTGGATATTTTGCAGCAAGTCGAGTAATTTAAAGCAATTTATATAAAAAGAAGAAAATAGGTTTTTGTAGGGCAACTTCTTGGCCGCGGAGTAAAATTTCAAGTACGACACACTTTTTTTTTACGAGTCATATTTACGACACTTTTTTACCGTCACATTTCGTTACATTTTGTTATAACTCGCAAACTATAACAGCTTTTTCAATGAAATTTGTATGGTAGATGTAGACCGTGAATACCATACACTAATTGAAAACTGTGCACAATCAAATATGTGCCAGGTTCACTATTTGCTAGTATCTACTGAACTAGAAAAATCGATCTTTGAAAATAATATTAAAGATATTCAGATTTCATATATATACCAGTCAGATTTTGTAGATACTGACTATATATGTGAGTCTTGCACTAATTCCAAACTTCATAAAACCTATACCAATCGCTAGAAAATTTTGTCTTGAACAACATATCTAAATGGGTCCTCCCAATTTTCCGGGAAATTATGTAAATTAGAGTTTTTCCCATGAAGTACCAGGAAAAAATTTTGATGATTCCAATTTTAGTGATATTTGGTAATGCTACACCTATATAAGTCCTCGATCCAGATACAAAATATTTCCACAGTATAAAGTTTGAATTACGAGTAAGAGCGTTTTAAAAATTTGACTCAAAGTAAGGCATTCCTGCCGATAAGTCAAATCTTTAATGTCCTCTAGGTAGTTAACAGAACTTTATATTTCAAAAATGTTTTGTATCTGGGTCGAGGACATTCTATATACATAGGTATAACAAAATCAAATATTACTACAATCATAAACATCCAAATGTTTTGCCTTGTACTTCACGGGGAAAACCCTAATTTACATAATTTTCCCGAAAAATTGGGATGAAATGGATGAATTGGGAGAAAATGTATGCATGAAAATAATTTCAAGTAACTCCCAATGAAAAATTAAACGAAACCCATGCAATGCCGGGTAAATCCGGTAGGTGCTAAATAACTATCTTGCTTGACATAATCCTTAGACTTCGCTCGTTTTAAGGAAGGTTACTCAATAACAATGATGAGTATCGCCCGGTGGACAAAATTCAAGCACAAATAAATCAAATAATTTTGGTACTTTTTGAACACTTATAGTACTTTTTTTACTATTTGGAATGCAGATTTAAAACCTTATTTACCATCCCTGGTTTAATGTAAAGCGAAACGTAAACAAAACAAAAACATGAAGTAGCTGCTTTGCTTTTATGTCTCTCTCTTTGTGCTTCATTCTATTTTGAACGCTGTGTGACCATTCGTTTTTGTTGATAATGAGAAATTTCTATTTAATTTAACCTGTGCTTAAAACCAAAATATGAAAACAATTTTAGCTTTGTGCAAATTTGCAAACAAATATCTTTCTAATGGTATGTAAATCAAAGTCATACTCCATTCCTAACATAGTGAAAAAAGGGTGACAAGTTTTTCTCCTGCTTATTAATGTATAGATTACTCGAATATTTTACAGTTTTCTGCATCACTAGCTAGTGCTGTATGTTTTGTATGTATATATTGTATATTTTTGTATGTATTATATATTGTGTTTTTCCTTAAAAAATATATACAAACATATACTTAGTAGCAAATGCATGGCTTAAAGCAGACGACAAATCTAATACGCACACAGATATACTATATTCATATGTATATAGAATGTACGCTGTGCTACAAAGAAAAATCAGTTCACACACAATACACATACAGCGACATGGAGGATTTCTTTAGATTTACTGTTCAATGAACAGTAACTTCTTTTGTTGTTGCTGTTATTTCCTTGTTATTTCTTTAGTTTTTTTTTAATAAAAGAAAAAAAAAGAGTTTATAATTCACTGACAACTTTTGGTATGAACATGTGTCTTTCATTTTAATTTTTCCAACAAAAGGAGAATAACAAAACTAATAAAAAAAAAAACTCCAAAAACACATGCTACACATACATATCTTAAATATAAGAAGTTGTGTAAAGTCTTTGTGTTGCTATAAATTTTGTTGACAAAAATATGAAGAAAAGTATAAATGAAAATATTGCATGCTGAAACAACAAAATAATATTTGTTATGTGAAACTCAAAACAGTCGTTTTGAGAAAATAAATATAAAAATCATACCTTAATACAATGCTCATTATAAATTTGCTGCTGTGATATATAAAAAAAACAACTAAAATCTGTTGGAACAAATTAAAATATTAATAAAAGACGTTAAGCACAGCCTGCAACAGAATAATGAAAACAACAGCATAATGCATAATGTTCTAAGTAGCACTGTAGTTAAGTCGCAGGATAGTACTAAAAAAATAAAAAGCGGAACGGCAACATTATTTCGCATTTAATTACAATTAGAAACAACTGCGGTATATTATGCTAACACAAAAAAGTTTTTTATGTTAAGAATCCAAAATCTTTTTAAGTTTGCTTAGCTAAACTAACACAAAACATTGAAATTTTGTAGTCTACAAAGTTCCTGAGATCATTAAAGCCTTCTAGACGTTTTTTTTTTTTTTTTTTAATTATTTTGTTTTTTAGTACTCTGGGAGAGTGAATTCGAGTCCCAAGGTTTTTTTTAAGTTACATATAGCAAATATTTGATCCGCATATTCACATTCTATCAAACAGATATCATTTTTGTACCAATCAGCAATAGTTCAAGGTCCAATTGAAGGCATATTAGTATTTACCGAAATGTGTTAATTATTAACAAATATTTTCTAGAATGTTCAATCAAATATATTTCTATGATGAAAACATATTCTTTTTTCAGTGCAGTTGATCATTGCTATGTTTGGTCTGGCTCAAATTAAATACCCTAGACCGTTTAAAATAGTATTCTGGAATAGCTCTATCAGTATATCGTTTTAAAGTTTATGTTTCAATAGCACGTAACACGTTCTGCTGTTTATATTTGAGATAATTTTATATTGCGCTTTCAGCTTGCAATTTCACAATATTTTCTCAGACATTGCATCCACTGCCCCCATTATCTGTGCAAAGTTATTTGGATTACCTCAAAAAATGATTTTAGTTTACCTTTTTAAAGGTTTTGCTTCCAAATTCAAATTTTTTTTCAGATTTTGCATTTACTATCCTTGGAGCGAGCTTGTATCTGTCATACGTGTATTAACTGTCTGAATAAAATTTGGTTGATTAATCTTAGAAAACGCATTTCGTATTACATTTTAAAGACTTTGCTTGTAATGTCCAAATTAATTTTGGTTGCGTTATCTCAAAAAACATTTTTGGTATAGCATTTTAAAGGTTTTTTTTTTTTTGTATGGGAGGTGACACGCCCTCCTGTCTGAATCTGAAAAATATCTGAGCAGAGTTTGTATTTGTCGTCTATAATATCTAAATGCATTTTCGTTGGAAAATCTCTAAAAACGCTGTGTTAAAGCATTTTAAAGACTTTTCTTGTATTGGAGGTATCGCGCTCTCCTGTCCGAATCTGCTAAATTTCTGAACATATCTCGAATTTAATATCTTAAATGTCTAACTGAATTTTTGTTCTACTATCTGAAATAACGCTTTCAGTAAAACATTTTCAAGATTTTTCTTGTATGGAATGTACCATTCCCTATTGACTGAATCAACTGACATAGCTCATAGCTTTCTTCGGGTATTTCTACTAGTTATGAGTGTTTTGGTTAATAATGCTCATTAAATCTTCCCAAAAATGAATTATCCTGAGTAGTTTCGACAAAGCTCTCTGAACGAGTTCGATATTGTTAACCTGACTATTGCAGTCTTGGTCTTGGTTTTGGTTTTCATATTGAGTCTTGGTCTTGAGCAATAAATTTGAGTTTTGATCTTGACCTTAAGAATAAAAAACTGTCGAAAAACATGCTAAACACCCATCGGTATGCAAAACTTAAAAATCTCTTATTCTCAAAGCAGTAAAATTCTTGAGATGCTAAATTCCTTATGAGAGATGATTTAATGAACTTTTTGGCAGTTAAAGTTACTTAAAGTTAATAAGTATTTCACGCCCCTTTTGAGCACAAAATCATCTCCCAATTCGGAATTTGGCATCTTGGTAACTGGTTTGTAAAAGTAATTTTTGGAAAGGCCGAGAAAGAAAGGAAGAATTAATGCCAATGTCAAATACTAAGATTGCTATAGTCTTGGTCTCAGTTTGCTCATCACTACTCATTGTACTCTTAGTCTTGGTTAAGAAAAACTACCTAGGCAAAGACCGATTTTTCTCAGCACTACTTGAAATCCTTCCCTTTCTCATTAGCTAAACGATTTCCCTGTCCGACAGCTTCATGGTATAATGGTTTGTGAAATAAAACTGCTGCATTTGAAGTACTTGTATTGAGCTTTCATATCAGACGATGCCATCCAGATCGTAGATGTGGATGTGGAGCTGGTGAGAATTACTATCGTACACACGTTGAATGGGGCGAATAGTTACCTATTTTGGAGTTTGAACCAATATTTCTACCAAACAGTCTTAAGATACGCGATATTGTATACATTAAAATCTTAAAGTTTTAATCGAAAACATTGTTGTATCAATTCATACAAAAGTAACACTTGAGCTTAATTACCATAAGGATTTCATCTCATCATTCCACTTATTTGGCAATAAAAAAAATTGAAAAAAAAAACAAAAACAACAGTCCAATTTAGGACAAACAGCGTGAATAGAATACAAGTGAGTTATTATAACAACAAAAACAACATATCAACAACAATAAGAACAACATAACCATAAACAATAAACTGTGAAAAACAAACCAACATGAAAACAAGATGGCGCGGTTTCTCGATCTTAGAAATTTTTTTAATTTTTTTTTTATTTCGTGAGCTGTTCGTAGACGCAGAAAAAATGCAAATCTTATGGATTCTTTTTTCCATTTTGTTTTCTTATGCCAAAATGCGGCATTTTGCTTAATTCAAATTGGACAGACAGGCTGGCAGAGGAGGAGGAGGGGGGTGATGGTAAAAACTTTTCTCATATTTTACTCATAATTAAGTTAATTTGTTTACGCTTGAGTGCGGTTGTGAGTTGAGGCTGAACAGAAGAAGCGCATAGCTCGGAGGCTGAGGCAGCAAAAAAAGGACTGATGTCCTTTTTTGCTTGTTGTTTTGTTTCTCTTTCGGCGAAATGACAGCTAAATGCGGCAACTCTGACATTGCTCAGGGAAGAAGCTTAAAATTTTAGGTTTCTCTTTTGCGTTTCTTCTTCTTCTGTTTTAGTTGTCTGTTGTTTTGGTGCTTGAAATGACTTCTAATCCTTATTTTTAGAGTGTCCAAAATTGCTTATTGTAGAAATAAGAAGTAGGAATTTAAAATGTACAAGTGTTAAGTTATAGTCGGCATAGAAAACAAATCAAGATCTTTAAAAAGTTTTATTAAAAAACCTAAAAAATATTCCGATATTATGTTCGATGAAGAAATTTTTTAAAAATTTAGACAAAAGTCTGTCCATAAATATCTTCTTAAAATTATAAAGACCTTTATTTCATAGCTCATTCATTAGCTCATTAGCTACTTACGAGCATACATGGTTCAGCGTTTCCATGTCTAGCGTAGCAAAATTTGACTTGACCCTCTCAGAGATTGCTGAAAGGTCGTTCGTGCGTTCCTTTTGATGCCAAATCAATAGAAATGACAAGAACACAATTTTGAGATTTTTTTATTTTGTTTTGGGATTTTCGGTGGGATAGTATCATTATCCATGGGTCATATTTCTAAAACTTTTAGAGATACCTCGTTGGTTTTGAATTTTTTGTTTTTCATGAAAAATATTTTGGAAAATTTAAAACGTATGTCATTTAGGGATTTATTTTGAGTAGAATAAAAGGACTAAAAATAGTTCTAAAAGTAGAACTAGAAATTGTTTTTAAGATAGTACTAAAAATTGTCATAAAAATATCACTGAAATTTGTCCTAAAAGTTTTACTAAAAATAGAACCAAAAATTGTATTGTACTAAAAAACTAATTTTTCAAATGCCAAAGAACATTCCTTTTTCTTGTAGCCCGATTCATTACCTGTTCAAAATAGATCAGCACATGAGAATCGGTTAAGAATTGTCAAAGTTATGGAGAATTTCATGAAGCAGTATCGGCCAATCTGGGTATTTTTACCACTCTCTGAAATTCAAGAAAAAAAAAAATCTTCGAATTTGTTTGTTTTCAATTTTATTAGCTTTGGCTTTAAACAAATTCACGGACAAAATTTCATCGAAATCCGAGAGTCGCATCATGTCACGCAAGGCATAGAATGGGTGAGGTTAAGTTCTACTATTAATGATTTTTAAATTTTGGTGTCCTACATTTTTTTACATATTCAGCAGTCCTGACGTAGTTGTCCACGTTCGTATAGCGTCTTCACTAGATTAGAGATATTAGTCCCTGTATGCTCTAACTTTGCGTCAGTCTGAGATGACTGCCCACATATGCAATAACGTTTTGATATTCTAGAGACAATTATTCCCATACGCATTACCTTTTCACCTGTTTATGGACAATTGTCCCCCATATGCATTAACTTTCCACCAACCTAGAGACATAAGTCCCCGTATGCATTTCCTTTTCACCAGTCTTGGGGACAATTGTTCCAGTGTGAACTACTTTTGCACCAGTCTAGAGAAAATTGTCCGCGAATGCACTGCCTTTTCACCTTTCTGGAGAAAATTCTTCTCGTATATCGCCGGTGCTTACGAAGAAAATCTTCCAACCAAAAGTTGCGGCGAAGAAAATCTTTTTTTTGAAATTGCGGCGAAAAATTTTTTTTTTTGCAATATGCGGACAAGAAAATCACTTTTTATAAATTGCGGCGAAGAAAATCACTTTTTACAAAATGCGGTGAAGAAAATCACTTTTTACAAAATGATATGAAATTATTTTGAAAAAATAATTTTTTCAGAGAAATTTTTCCTATTCCTTTTTTCAAAAAAATTTGCATTACTAATTGAAAGAGTGATTTTCTGCGCCGCATTTTGTAAAAAGTGATTTTCTTCGCCGCATTTTGTAATAAGTTATTTTCTTTTCCGCATTTTGTAAAAAGTGATTTCCTTGTCCGCATTCGCACAAAAAAGATCTTTTTCGCCGCAGTTTGACAAAATGGATTTTCTTGTCCGCATTTAAAGAAGAGATAGTCTTTGTAAGCACCGGCGATATATTACTTTTTCACCAGTCCGGTGACAATTTTCCCCTATATGCATTACCTTTTCAGCAATTAAGATGTGATTGTCCGAGCATATTCTTCCTTTTCACTAGTCTGGAGACAATATTACTACTTCACCAGTTTTGGGAGATTTGTCTCAGCATATTCTACCTTTTTACCAGTCCAGCGACAATAGACCCTCTTGCATTACCCTTTCAACATTTTATAGAAAATTTTCTCCGTATGTATTATCTTTTCACATGTTTTGGGTACAATTGTTCCAGTTTGCATTACTTTTTCACCACTCTTAAGACAATTGTCTTCGTATGCACTGCCTTTTCACCTTTTTGGGGACAACTCTTCCCGTATACATTACTTTTTCACCAGTCCGGAAACAATTTTCCCCTATATGCATTACTTTTACTGCAATTTAGGGGCAATTGTCAGAGCATATTCTACCTTTTCATGAGTCTGGAGACAATAGTCCTCTTATGCATTACCTTTTATCAGTCTACAGACAATTGCTTTCGTATGCACTGTGTTTTCAACTTTCTAGAGACAACTCTTCCTGTATGCACTACCTCTTCACCGGTCTGGAGATATTTAACATCATATGCATTACTTTTTCGCCAACTTAGGGATAAAAGTTCCCGTTTTCATTGCCTTTTCATCAGTGTGGGGACAATTGCCGCATGCATTACCTTTTCACCAATCTTGGGGGCAATTGTTCCAGTAGACACTACTTATGCACCAGATCCCTGTATGCGTTACTTTTTCACCATTCTGAAGCCAATTTTCCCAATATTCATTACTTTTTCACCAGTCTAAAAGTAAAAGCCCCCGTTTTCATCTTTTTCATCAGTCTAGTGGCAAATACCTCGTTAAAATGACCTTCTCACCAGTCTTGGGATAACTATCTCTTTCTGCGCTACCTTTTCACCAGTCAAGGGACGTGTTCTCACATATACACTTCTTTTTCAAAGGTCTAGAGACAATCTTCTACATATGAGTGTCCCGGGTCTTGAAGAAAACAATTTTTGTTAAAATTTATCAAAATGTATATCAAAATATGAGCTTTTCCAAATATGTCCAAAAATATGTAGCGCATTCATTACCATGACATTGTAAAATCTCTCGTAGTAACAAAGCTTGACAGTGCACGATACTGTATAAGAGAGGAGGGGTAAATGTGTCAGCTAAAGCAACAATTTATGATTTTCTGCATTTTGCGCAAATTATGAAAATCCCAGAATTATTATCTATATTTGTGTATGAACGTTGTATATGTCAACGACAATAACATCAAGTTGTACATGTTGTTTTTATCATTTTTAATCCTTAGTTATTCTATTACTCTAGGAATATATCCTCAATCTGCACACAACCATGTCCTTCATTGCAGCTGTGTGTAGAATAAAAAAATAATTTCTTTTAAATTGACTCCTTGTAATTATTTCTTATTGTTATACTTGTTGTTGTTTTGTTTTTTATGTTTATATTTCCAAGTCTTGTGTTCTTTATGTTCTGCACATAAACAAAAACTTTTCCCATGCATCCTTGCTAGCCGTATGCGATTTATATTCCCTTTTCTCTTCATCCCCTTCTTGCTATGTGATTTGATAAAGTTTAGTTTTATTTCATATGCGCTGTCAGACAACTTTTAACTCCTTGGATCTGGTAATGATTTTGTATTTCTCTCAATGCCATGTCATACGCTCAGTCTACCAGTCAGTCATTCAGTCAGAGTCATTAAAAGCTTGGTCGTAATTCATTCAAACTTTGCAAATTTTAACTCAAGCTAAAATGACATTCTTTTCACTTGCCTCTCCACTTACAAGCTGCTCGCTTGTACTTGATGTCCTGCTTGGAGTGTCCTTTAGTGGAGACCGTTGGTCGGTTGGGTGGTAGACGTTTTGTTTTTGTGTCTGTAACTTGTCTTTTGAGTTTGTGATTTATATTTTATTCATTTTGTTTATTTTCTTATTTTTTTTTTTCATTTTTTTGGTGACAAAATAAATTTCTTAATTTCATTGCCACTTTGTGTTGATGTTTTATGTCTGAAAAACATATTTTAATTGGTTTTTATTATTAAGAAAGTTATGTTTTCATTTTGTGAACTCTGTTCTTAAAAGTGTCTGAAGGGTCATAAATACACAAGAGCAAAAAATGCAATCAAAAATATATATATTTTAAGTGAAGTGATTTAAGTCTGTAACTTTTCCATTGAAATTTAAGCCCACATTATACTTTATTTAATTTTTTTATTCTTGCAATGCAAATTTCCCACCCAACATCCATTAATTTTACTTTTCTCTCTTCTCTTTACAGGTAAGAATTTCATAAATTTATTCAACTCATTACACAAAAAGGTAACTATGCCAAAACGTCACTATACACGAAAATACTTAAATTAACTCCTCAAGGACATGAAAGTGCAGACAGACAGTCTGTCTGGCAGACATTTAAATAATAAGAGGAACAACAACATTATGTCGTCAATTCAGGCACCTAGTTAAAAGCATTTAATTAATACGCAGAAAATCTTTGTAATTTGATATACACGCGATTAAATTCGTAATTAACTAATTTTCGCAGGATAATCAAAGTAAGTAAAGAGCAGGCAAGTGATAAAGAGAATCTTCTCGGTAGTTTTGGGTGGTTGGCAATTATGAAAATTTTAATAACATTGTACACAGGTTACAGTTCAAATCAGTATTTAAAATAAGGGTGAATTAAGCACAAAATCGTCAGTCAAGATTTCGTTTCATGAATCACGAAATCCACTTTCGTGGAACGGGGATTTTGAAAAAAATACTATTGTGTCTTTATTTTACCGACAATTATTCATAAATTATTGCATCAAGAGATCCCTGTAGTTCAGATAATGATTATGCCTAAAAGTATGCTAGTTTTAATCTATAAAATATCACAGCTAATGCATTGTTTTACAAATCCATACCCATTAATATAATTAGGGTATTCCTTAAAACGAGTAAATGTCTCGTAAGCAGTGGCGGATCCAGCATTGTCCGGGGGGGCCGATTGACTACATTTCTAGATGGAGGCCGATCGTCCCCACCCTTGGATCCGCCTCTGCTCGTAAGCGTTGTGAACTCGAGAAACTGTCTAAAATCAATTTGATTTTGACAACTATTACGATTTTACGAGGTTTTCGAGGCATTTTACGTTTAAAGGAATACCTTAAATAACATAATAATATTCTTTGTGATTTTAAAATCACTTTCTTGAATCCAGAAAAATTTTTATTTTAAACACTCCCAGTGTGCCAATGTTACGGATCAGAAACGGATTCGTAACTGATAAAAAAGCGGAGATATGAACAGTTTGGCACATTGGGCTGGTTCAAATATTTCGAAAATAGTTAAATAAACTTATAACAGTATTAATAGCTTTTTGGAGAAGTCAATATGTTTCCATTTTCGCCTTATAATGTCTAAAAAGTCGTACTCAAACGATCTATCAAATATGAGCGTTTCCAATAAGCCTAATGCCCCAGACAGACGACAGCTCTAATGCACTTTACAGACGAAATAATGTGAAACTTTTTATTGCATGATTTTAGGCATTTTTTAGAAACATATTTCGTGGAAGGAATAAACGAAAAAATTTTGTGCGACGTAAAATGCATAGAATCCTTTATAGTACAGGGTGGGCCATTTAAAGTGGAAGCATTTGTTTCTGAAAAAAATATATCAAAAAAACATTTTTATTTATTTTCATTTCGATTTTAGTTATTTTGGTTCAAGGAGATATGTTACAGATATTTTTTGAAAATGATATCGCGTAAATGGCCACCTTTGGCCTTGAGTACAAAATGTGTCCTTTTTTCGGCGTTTTCCATCGTTTTGGCCAATGTATCGGTCGATATGGCGGCGATTTCACGTCGTATGTTGTCTTTGAGTGAAGCTATGGTCCTTGGTTTATCAGCGTATACCTTGGATTTCAAATAGCCCCACAAAAAAAAGTCTGGTGGCGTCAAATCGGGTGATCTCGGGGGCCAGTCAAAATCACCGTTTTTCGATATGACTCGTCCGGGGAACAATGGTCGTAACAAATCGATTGTTAGTCGAGCTGTATGGCATGTTGCACCGTCCTGTTGAAACCAGAAGCCATTCAAACCATTTTCATGAACAATGGGCATAACAAAATCATTTATCATGGCTCGATAACGATCGCCATTAATAGTTTTCGTTGCTCCATCATCGTCTTCGAAAAAATAGGGACCAATGACCATATCCGCACAAACACCACACCAAACTGTAACTTTTTGGTCATATAGAGGCTGTTCCTCAATTAATTGAGGGTTTTCAGTGGCATAGAACCGACAATTTTGCTTATTAACGCATCCATTTAACCTGAAATGTGCCTCGTCTGACATGATGATTTTTCGCCAAAAGTTGAATGTAAAGTTGAATGTAAAGCTGAACGATTTCAGCGCGTTCTTTTGGTGTGTACTGTTCCATGGTAAAATTGTATTGGAATGACGCTTCCAACGCGGTATGTCATTAGTCGATCTGACAATTCTGTCAAAAGTTATTGGGTTGCCCGATGCTTCCACTTTAAATGCCCCACCCTGTATAAGAGAGAATTTTTTAAGAATTTTTGGAAATTTTTTTTTTTTTATTTTTATAACCAAGTTTTGTAAAATTATAAAAGATCTCAAAAAATTCTGAAAAAATTTCCACGTATTTCTTGTATAATTCTAAGCATATTTTGCCATACACATTTTTTTCGTTAGATGCCTTGCTTTTGAAAAAAAAAAAATCGTTTTTCCGGCCGTGTGATTGAAAAACATAGAAAAATCGATTTTGGAATGCGAATTTTATCTATGCCCCAAAAAAAAAAAATTATAATTTTTAAGGACATAGGTAGTCTTTTTTTTTAAAGCACTCTCGGGTATCCATTTTGTAATGAAAAAAAAAAGTTATGACCAAAAAACATGTCTTTTTACCCAAAATGGGCTTTCAGTAAAATCAAAAATGCTTCATTGGTTTTTCTCGGAACAAAAAAAAAAAAGAAAAAATTATGCAGATATCGTTTTTAAGAGTCCTTCTTACATTTGAGCCGGTTTGTGTGATAAATCTAAATTTCTAATAATATTTCTAATATAAAATACAGATTTTTTATTTTTTTTTTTTTTTCAAATAACGTGTATTGGTTAGAAAAGTTTTCAGTTAAAAAATATACAATAGCTGATTGTATTTGGATAAGCATACAAAAACACCATTTCCCACATACTGGAAACATAAAGTAACCACTTACAATTTTTACGATGTGACACTTATGACAATTATTCAATATTCAAATCACTTGTTTATGCCCAGACGCGCAATATTCTAAAAAAAAAATTTAAATTTAATGCAACTAATAAGTGCCAAGATTAAATCAAATTAAATTATTAACTTCCAAAGTTTTAAATTCAATTTAAGCAAAGTTTTTCATTGCTACTTTTTTGCGCTCTTATTCGCCCCGTTCATGATGTCAATTGACATTCATTGATGAAATCCAACTCATTTGCAATTTTCTGTTCGCTCGCTCTAATGTTAATGAACCAAGTAACCCAATTCCATTGATGATGGCATGCTATTATCAAAAAAGCAGCAAAAAACAACAAAAACAACAACAACAAAACTCATATACTTTTCAAGAACAAGAATTTAAATAAAATATATTTAAAATGAGACAGTAAAATAAAATCCAAAAAGTTACTAACAAAATTTAGACAAATAAAATGTCAGGATAATAAAAATTGAATTTTATATTTTCCAACTAACAAGACTTTTAAAGAGAAATTTAAAATAAGTAGAAGAAGAACAAAAAAAAAAAAACATTATTTTTCCCAAAACTTTGCTGTTTTTGTCGAAAAGTTGCTCACATTTCCCTTTAAGTCTTTGTATGAGTATGTTTCCTCAAAATATCCTTAAGAGATATGAAACTCAATCGAAGACCGCAAACTTTGTTACACATTTAAAGTTCATGGGTATAGATACGGACATTGCATACGTACTATATGTATATATTTGAAATTTTTCTTAGTAAAGTCTGCAGAAAGTTGGACCGGCAGTTTACGTACAAACTGTTCAATTCCTTTATGGGAATGTCCCTTTTTTTTGAATGTGTGTTGGTTTATGTATGATGTGTGGTGTATGTTTGTAGGTGACCACCGAATTTCACGGTTCATATGCATTTAAAGCAAACGGAAAATGGCTTCGGTCTGTTTACACAGGAAAATTACGTTTGAATTGGAATTGATCCAAAATGCACAGTGATGGAATGTCATGTGAATCGGGACTAGGCGGCCTTTATCATTTATATGAATTCAATGTTGAATGTTTAATATACAAATGTTTACAATAAAATTCATAAATTCTGCTACATTTGACTAACTTCTTTGAACGAACTTAATGATCAATACTATTCATATAAAATTACTTCTATTGAAATCGTATGTAACGCTTTGGCACAAAATATGCTAAATGGATTTAAAGAATTTTTCTTTCAAAACAATGTATTTTTGAAATTCGAGTCCGGAACACATTGCTCAGAACTTTTTGACGGATTTATGTAAAATTTGTATATTAAATAAAACTCTTTAAATTTCATAAATAAAATTAAAAATAAATTGGTCTTTTTCTAGTCCGAATGTAATGCTTCAAAAGACAATTGGTCTTTTTCTGGTCCGAATGTAATGCATAAAGAGACAATTGACCCTTTTCTGGTCTCAATGTAATGCATAAGGAGACAATTGGTTACACCTAATGGCGAACAACGTTAAACGTAAATATAACTTTAAATGTGATAGAACCAGAATTTGGACAAGTCGGTTTGCAAACTAGTTTTGGAATAGTCCGTGGTCCTGCAGAGTTTGCTTTAATCTCTCTAATTTTTTTTGCTACTCGAGTAGAGTAAAAATTATGACACTTATTTTACTCCGTTTTGTTTCAAAAAACATTATACTAAGTATCTCCACCCCTCTATCTCCTTGAAGAGAAATGTGTTATCTCAAATCATTGCTGTATTTTGGAATAACTCTCCATAAAAAAATAAATTCAACCCGTGAAATGTTGCATAAAACAGCAACAGTCAATACAAATAGTACAAATGGCAGGAAATCGCATCAAAATTTCTCCCACACAAATAACTTTCGTCACATAACCGGCGGGCCTTGGTTTTTTCCAAACCAACCATGTTGTTTACCTCCAAGAGGGCACACACATACATCTACCATCATCATCTGTACAATCGAAAGGACAACACAGGATGGTCAATGCGAAACCACATGTCAAATTTACGCATTAAAGCAATGCGACGATGACTCCATATGACAACATTCAACAGTCAACAAACAGTAAACAGACTTGAAATGAGTCAAGGGAAAGAAAGCAAACGCAAAGCGGAACTTGAAAAGGATAAAACATCAGTGAGTGTAGAGTCGAGTCGTGTCGAGTAAATAAAAACGATGATGATGATGACGATGCATGCAAGGAAGAAACATTTTTGCTTTATTTCCGTTCTAAAGTTAACAGTCAACAAGGTCGACGATGTACAATTTGCCGGCATAGTCCGATAGTCAACATGAAGCAGCTGCTGCTGTGCTGCTGTACTGCTGCTGTCAATGTGTGCTGTATACGAATGCGAAATTTTTGTGTTTGTCCTTGTTTTATATGAGATTTTATCTACGTGACTAAGGATATTGAATGATTATTGTATTGTGAGGAGTTTTCTTGTTGCTACACTTAAGCGTTTATTTAATTGAAATTTAGTTCTGGGAGAATATAACTTTGCCTTGCAATCAAAATTTTTGTCGTTAGAGTTTGAGTGGATGGTATATTTCAAATAGCTTTGCGAATCGCTACTTGCGACTACTGCGAGTATATATGAATGTGTTTATGATACAGCGATTTAACGATAAGCGATCTCGAGTGATTATGACGAAACATTTTTGAAACAAAGTAGGAAATCGGTTTGAAATAACTATTTATACTTGAATCGCCCAATGGTCGAAATTTAAACACAAATGTATTAAATAATTTTGATACCTTTTGGACAGTTTTAGTACATTTTTGCTATTTGGTGCTAAATAGAAAAGCTCATTTATCATCCCTGGTACAATGAAAAATATGAAACAAAAAGAAAACAAAAAACAAGAAGTCGGTTGTGTTTTCCTCATTTCAGCTCTGTGTTTTGTCGTTGTTAATATCGAAAAATTTCCATCTAATTTTACCTGGCTCATTAGAAAAATTTTAAAATAACTTTAAATTTGTGCACATTTACACACAAATACCTTTCTAATGGTATATATTTCAAAGTCGTGCTTCATTTCTAACATAGTAGAAAAGGTAGGACAGATTTTTGTCTTGCGTTTTAATTTAAAGATATCTTCTTTCCTATTTGTTGCATTTTGAAACAGATTCTAATTTTGTTAACAATTTGACAAGATATACTTAGGTATATATAATTATAGAAAATTTTATGAAAAATCCAACCAAAAATGTAGAAATGCCTTGTATTGAGTGACAGCGCTGTACGTCTGGACTCAATCAAAGGATAATCATATTCATGAGTAAATATCAAAGCTGTTCAAAATTAATTATCATTTTGAATATATGACAAAAAAAAGAGCTATCTCAATAATTATATAATTTTTTATACATCTTTATTGTTGCCAACATGTTTAAATAAAAGTTGCTGAGCAAAAAAAAAAATCCCAAATTAAATTTTGACCTTTTTCGCTGTTTTTGACACAATTCTTTGTCCCAAATTAGCGCGCAGCAGCGGCGTTGTCATCCTTTTTGGTTTTGCTCTTCTTTATTTTTTCAAAATTTTTCTTTTTTTTCTAACAACTTGCGTCAGAAAGGATTCTTCGTCTAAGTAGAAAGTTTGTCAAGTTAAGTTCATGTGTTGTTATTCGCTACTGTTTCTCTCTTCGTTGCGTTAATCCATTTGTAAAATTTGCAATTCAACTAAAGTTGAAGAATCCTTTGCATTTAAGAAAAGGCCAAAAACAAAACAAAAAAAAAAAAAAAAAAAAATGAAAAAATTTACTAAGTCGCAACAGTATTATGTCCTTAAAAACAAGAAACAGAGCGAGTCATAGAGCTTAGCAAAATAGAGAACTCTACTTAGCCGCATTAGGCCATATGATATAAAGCAGCGCCCTTATTGCAAAGTAGCAGAGTAGTCATTCTTGCTGAAGCAAAAAACTCTAGTGTTTCCGGTCAAGAAGTCGACAGTGCTGTTGAAGTTTTATTTTACACTGAGCGTTCGAAAAAAAAAAAAAAAAAATGAAAGGACTTGCACAAAAAAATTAATGTTTATTTTTATTTCTTCTTAGTCCTTCATAAAGTTTTTTGCAGCAAAGTTTTTCGCTTTTTTTTTTTATTCGTTGCTATTTTCTTTAGGCTTAATATATTTTATGCACGTTTTTTGTAAATTTGTTAAATTGAAACATAATTTAGGATCTATTTACAAATAGGTACATACAATAACAAAGGAGTACGAGGCAAAATATAAATTTCCATAATAAAAAATTAGTTATTTATGCTAATATTAACCCTTTTGACTAATTAAAAACGTGTTTCTGGCTGAGGTCCTTTTTTCTGTAGCTGTTGCTGCTGCTTGTTCTTCTTTATTGTTCATGTCCATGACATCAACCCAAATATTAATTTAACAATTTCAAACAAGTTAATGAAAAATTAATTAAAAAGGGTTAATATTTTTTTGTTGTTGTTTTTTTTTTTTTTTTTGGTTTGTTCTTGTCTTATCTTGTCTTTTGTCAAAATATTTTTAGAAAAAAAAATAGCATGCAACAAGCACTTGTCAAGCATTTCAGTGAGAAAAAGAGAGAGAAAGTGGGAAAAAAGGATAACCCAAT